>JBBPOS010000120.1:0-67344 GCA_038091575.1 Leccinum subgranulosum
ATGTTAGGGGGGGTTAGGAATATTGGCAAAGACATGTGTTAGTCCAGGTTAGGAGGCCACACAATGTTAGGGGGGGTTAGGGATATTGGCAAAGACATTGGTTAGTTGTAATGAATGTAGTATGCTTGGTACCATATGGGAGCAATGGTATATATAGGACTATTGAATAGTAGTATTAGCCATAGTCATAGTTATACATCTGTCTTGATTGCTGTCTGATAATACTGTTAAGCAAAGGGGCATACAGTTAGGTGCATGGTTGGGGACCCTACTATATTAGGCAATATATATTATATAATCAATTACATAATCATATAGTTACGAAGTTTAGATTGAATAAAAATAAATTCTCTGAGACTGAAATGAGTGGCTGTATAACCGGAGATGCTGGGGTACTAGGGGTGCTGGGGAGTGCTGGGACTACTGGGGATAGTAGTACTCAAGCTCACTTTTACTGAAGTACTAGGAGGTGCTGGGACAGTCTGGGACAGATAGGGGTTACTGAGAGGAGCTGGGACAGTCTGGACAGAGCTTGCCAGTTAGGTACCTTGCTGGGGGTGCTGGAGAACTGGGAGAGCTGGCCAGCTCTGTCCAGACTGTCACAGGGTGGACAGCTGAGGGCTGGTTTGCTGATGAAGAAGACTAGAGCAATCCTCCATTCACCCAAAGAAAGCGCGTCTGCCACATTGTCCTCAGTGATGATGAAGATCTATTGGCAGATGAGACGCTCATGCAGGACATCAAGGCGGCGGCAGCTGGCGACGGGGGCAAACAGACCAAATCTCCGAGTCAACCCAAGATATCTGATTATGATCCGGATGAGTGCCAGGTCATCAGAACCCCATTGAGTTCTACCATTCATATCTACTAACTGATAATCCTTTTCCCAAGCCCTGCGAGGAGCTTGATTGGGTCAAGGACGTCTTCAAGGCAAGCCATATTTACAACAAATTACCGGATGTAGAGCTGGATTCAGGAATAATCAAGATTGTATGTATTGATCCGGGCTGCCGGGCAGTATGCTGATCATTCCATACATTTTAGATCACGGCCCGTGGTTCACACCTTCGGGGGCAGTTTAAATCAAGAGCAAAGGCATTCGCCACCAAGTCCTATGGGTTCGAAATGGAAGATGGTGCAATTACCAAGACGAGAAACCGAAAACTTGTGACGGAGCTGAAGAACAAGTCAGTGTTCGCGTTCCGTGTAAGTATTCGTGTTCGGTATCCAGTCTACGACAGACTTGTTAACATCCAATATCCAGGAACTTCACTCTTGCCGCACGGGAATCTACAGGAATGATATCATCCAACTCATCAACAACAACGTCCTCTTCAAGCAGAAAGACAGCGAGGGAATAAAATGGCCAGAGCACTATGACCCATTTTGTTGAGAATCATGGATTAATTTCGTTTCCATACCATGATTCCTAGTAGGGTTACTGACTAACATTATTGACTAGTTACCTAGTGTGACTCACTATTGTGACTCACAGATATGACTCACTATTGTGACTCACAGATATGACTCACTTACCTCTTATCTCTGTTATCTTTACTTATGCTATGCGTATTACTCATCACTTAGATAAGGCTTTAACGCCATTGGACGATAGCAGTATCTTACTGTGGATGACTCATATCTTCGTCATCCTTCCATGACCTTCCATAGAGTTCTATCTCTATTTCCCTTCTATAGGAGAATACATACATAGATACAAACATCTCTGTATCATATATAAACCTGGAGCTATTGCTCTAGGATAATAACGAGTCTTCTACTCATTCTTCCATCTCACCCTAAGCTACTTGCTTGAGTCTTTACTCTCGCAACTATCTTCAACCTTTGTTCGTTACCTTCGGTCTATACAGTGAGTATCTCCCACTATTCTCTTAGTTCCCATAGAAGAGTACTGCGCACACAATCGAGACTTGCTATCTCAATATGTTTCCGTGGGTTGCATTCGCTCTGACGCTCACAGCAGTAAGCATGTGATGATTGGTTGAATACTACTAAAAGAATAAATTAGATCGAATGTGCTGTTGACGAGTGGACCACCAGAAAACGTGAGGCTGTACACTTTAAAGAGGATGAGTACAAGCCGATATTTAAGCAGCATATCAAAATGTTGAAGTACTTCGACGAGCAAATGAAGGTACAGGGCATCTTGCCGAAGCTCCTCAAAGAGGTCTTCGACAATGGCAGGTAATGTAGTTGATGTACGGTGCTGACGTTCAATGCTAAATCGGGCACAGGTTGAACACGGGTATTGACAACAACAAGCAGAGCACCGGCCCCATCGCAATCACCAATGATGTCATCGAGTATGCTATTCAGGAATCATATGGACAGGCAGGTAATGGTACTGGACAGGCAGGTAATGGTACTAGTAGTCCGAACAGTGAAGAGCTCAAGGAAATCG
Organism: Leccinum subgranulosum; assembly: GCA_038091575.1. Lineage (NCBI taxonomy): Eukaryota > Fungi > Basidiomycota > Agaricomycetes > Boletales > Boletaceae > Leccinum > Leccinum subgranulosum. Next base: position 2,423 of record JBBPOS010000120.1, read on the forward strand.
AGGAGGAGGAACAAAGTGGTTGGTGGCTAAAGGAGGATGATCAGGTAGACCGGGTTCTCGAGGATGAGATTGAGGGGTCGGATGCCAGTGGTGATATGGACTAGTGTCGTACAAGTTTCAATATGGTGTTGTTGGTGTAGTGTAGTAGACCCTAGTAGCTTCGTGCTACACATACTACTATGTCTCTGGTAGTATAGATTGTCAATTTATGGAGGTTTCTACACTCACTATCGTGTGCTACGGTGTACTAGTATGGTATGCTACTAGGTCTTTGGTAGTATACATAGTCAATTAATATGGTGTGCTACAGTTGCTACAGTAGTGACAGTCGAGAATCCAGTGTCTATGTAGTACTACATAGAAGAGGGAAGACTATGGGGTCTAACAGGTTAATAGATGCTATGTAGCACTCCATAGCTAATGTTTTTTTTCAGATGCAGTCAGACTACACTTCGAGCAGGTGCACAACACGAGTTGCTCGTCCTAATTGTGTCAGTGGTACGGAAAGGCTTGAACTCAAGGAAAACCATGCCTTTAATACCATCAGAATGTGTGAATAGAGTTGATCGAGGTGTTTGTGTTGCTATGCATCTAGCTGATCAGAATGGATGCGACAAGTCATGTAAGCAATATAAATAATTTGTTGGTGCATATAGGGTTAACAATTCTAGATCTGAGAACTAATGGCCCTACAGTCGATAGGCTATAATGTGTGTGTAATGGACAAGTAATCTAGGGATCCAGGCAAATCCTTGCTGATGACAAACCTGGGTGAAATGCACATCGAATAGTGTTCCAGGGATTTGGGAGGGTTGATTAGCATTAGCTAATCAACCCAGGTTAATTAGTGCTAATCCACCGTAATTTTGGGTTCGAACATTTTAGCCGGGTGGATTTGGCTGGATTTGGCACGAGACCTTGTTCCCTGTCACTGTCACTTCCCTCAAACCCTCTCAGCAGCGACTGGCACAACTTGTCAACAAGCCTGAGGTTCGTCGCCCGACACTCGGCATCATCGCCGAGATCACAATTGATGTAATTTTTATTTAGGTTTTTCGTCCAGATTCCTAAAAAGTAAATACAAAAATCTAACCGGACCGTGGACGTGACGACAACGACAAACTCGGACGCGACGATGACAGCAACAAAATCCAGATGCAAGTTCTCATGCAACAACAGCGCAACGGCGCGCCAATGTGCCCCTCCGACGTGACGACATGGCGTGCTAGTAGCACCACAGTCGCCTTCGTCTCGCTGTCGCCTTGTCCTCACCCCGCCACCATCCTCGTTCAGTATTCACAACTCCGTCCTTGTCCCCGTCCTTGTCCCCGTCCCCGTCCCTGTCCCTGTCCGTGTCCCCTTCCTCACCCTCACACGTGACAACAACAACAACGGATACCATGACTCGTCGGCAATATCATATCACGGGTATATCTGATCGGAGACCCGCACCCGTACCCGCAACAAACCCATGCCCGTGTCCGTGGGTACGGGTTACATCGCGGGTGCCAATTTTCTGACCTGCCAGTGTGAGACGCCAACGCCAACGTGAAGACGACTATGCTGTCGGAAGAGCTGCACCACAATCGCGCTTCCTGCCACCTGAACCACATTCTCAGGCTGATGCCGACACTATCGACGATGGTAATACTTGGCTCGATGAGCCACGTCAGTTGGATCCTGGCGCTGTTAGTGCCGAGCGATGGACATTCACACTCATGCACCGTATCTACAAGATATTCTCAATGATGTGGATACCATGGCAATCACTCCAGGCAGCTCAGGGAGTCCAAGCAGGCTTTGAACGGCCTCACAGTTGCCAACAAAGCACTTCCTGCCAGCGCGGATTGGGAAAATTGGAACCAAGTAGTGAGATATACCCTAATTCACCGTAGATTTCATGAAATCCACCCGTAGATTAACGTAGTTCTCATTGATTGCTAATCAGCGTTGATTCACATGTGTGGATTTGAGTCTTGACGGACCGGGGGTAGATTAGCCGGGTGGATTTGCTCCGATTCCAAATCCCCGGAACACTAGCGTCGAACCTCACACGGATGACGAGATCTGTGGCAAATCCGTCCAACACACAATCCTCGTTTTTTTGCAGTGCTGACGGCGCTATTTTGGGTGGATGCGTGCCAATTTTTGTCGACAAATCCGAGTCGAGCAGTCCGAGTGGTGGGAGGTTTGAATGAAGTATCTAATTCGTCCGAAAGTCGACCTTGAAGTTGCATGACGCACGTGTCTCTTCTTCCAAATTTCTGTCATACCGGATCAGCGCGCGGAAACCGAGAAATACGTTCGACCAGCTACACTAAAATTGGTGTGCTCCACCCAGCTGCGTTCTCTCTGAGGACCATACCAACGATGTCGGACGCTCGCTTCGCCAGCGTCAGAACCGATCCCCGGTTCCGCCGCCCCAAAAAACACCACTCCAAGGTCGTCATCGATGATCGCTTCAAAGACCTCTTGGGAGACGAAGAAAAGGGTAAAAGGGGAAAGAAGAAAACCGCTGGTGCGCCTACGCTATGTTATGACCATACGCCGTCAACCGCTCACACACAGCACACCACCATGCAGCGAGAGTCGAAGCTCCCGTGCTGCCGCCTGTGATCGATTATGCGCGTGGTACTACCATGCTCATGGAGTCGTCGGACGAGGAAGATGAAGATGAAGACGGGCGCGGTACCTTAGCGGACGAGGCCGACAGTGACAGCGACCAAGGTGGCTTCGTCTCTCTCGGCGCTGAGCCTAAAAAGCTGGAAGACGGCAATGATGAGGACTTCGATATCGATCTCGACGAAAACACAATCGCCACCCTCGACGCGCAGGTTGCCGAATACGCCAAGACCGTCCCGGAGCATGAAGGGACTGTGGACGTCAAGCAGACGAGGAGGCTGGCAGTAGTCAACCTCGACTGGGACCATGTTCGTGCCGTGCACTTGTACAAGATATTCTCCTCGCTCCTATCACCTGCTGCACCGCTCGCCTCCGCCGCATCACTCAGAGATAAAAATTCGGCTTCGGCCAACGAGGGTATGGTCAGGGGAAGGATAAGCGTCCGTGTTTACCCAAGTCAATTTGGAAAGAAGCGGATGGCCAAGGAGGAGAAGGAAGGGCCGCCTATGGAAGTCTTCAAGAAGAAGGAAAACAAGAAGCTGGAAAACGAGGAGATCAACGAGAAGACGATCATCGAGACAGGCAGCGAAGCAGATTACGACGAGGATGCTCTGAGAAAGTATCAACTAGAGCGGTTGCGGTACGTGATTCCTTGTATTCTCTGTCACGACACTCTTTTCCTTCGTTCTCGGCGGACAGCAGGCTGACGAACGTTAAGCACAGCTACTACTATGCTATCGTCGAATGCGACACGGTACAGGCTGCTGTCCACATATATAATGAACTCGAAGGAACTGAGCTAGAACGATCTGCCAACGTGTTTGATCTCAGCTTTGTCCCGGATGACATGACTTTCGAGGACGAACCTCGGTATGTGATTTTCCACATTCCCGAATAGAGCTAATTATTATTCAGGGATGAAGCTACTCAATCCTCAAATACACCTTATAGAGCGATCGAGTTCACCACTGACGTGCGTACTCATACTCTCGGTAATACTATTTCCCAGCAATGAAATTGACACCGCGGTAGGCCCTCCGCCACTCGAAAGTAAAACTCACCTGGGATGAAGACGACCCAGAACGGGTCCATATCCTGCGGCGCCCTTTGTCGAAGAAAGAGGTCGAAGAGGCGGACTTTCGTGCCTACATTGCGTCTTCGTCTTCTGAGGGCTCCGAAGACGAGTGCGGTGGTGCACCAAATTCAAAGCCTGGGGGGCGTAAATTGAAGAAAGAGGACAAGAGCTCCAAAAAGTCTGAAAGAGACAAGCTACGGGCGCTCCTCCTTGGTGGGAACGATGACGAGCTTCCGGAGGGATGGGGAAATGCGTTTGATCGTAAGGAAAGTAAGAGAAAGGGGGGAAAGGCTGGAGAAGAGGAAGATAGTGATGTTGACATGGAGGTTACCTTCACACCCGGCCTCAGTGAGGCGAGGGAACCAGAGGATGAAACCACACTAGACGCGTATAAAAGGAAGATGAAAGAGAAGAAGAAGAAGAAGCAAGATGAGGCGAGGAAGAGAGGAGAGGGCGATCATCATGATGTGCCGACGAAAACCAAGTCGAGTTTGGACGACGAATTCTTTGGCGCGGAGAGCGACAGTCAGCACGGCGATGAAGAGGAAAACCGTCAGTCGAACAAAAGGCCCACGAAGCAGCAGAAGAAAGCAACCGAGTCAACCAAAGCCGAACTGGCTTTGCTGGCAACATCCGATAGCCCCAGCGGGGAGCCTACACATTTCGATATGAAAGCGGTTCTAAAAGCGGAGAAGCAGCGAAAGAACAAGAAGTCCAAACACAGGCGTAAGAAACATGGAGGGGAAGATAAGGTGGACGACGGACCGGGCGAGACACAGGACGACTTTGTTATCAACGTCAAAGACGACCGCTTCGTTGCTATTCATGAAGATCACCAATTTGCGATTGACGCTTCGCATCCTCAGTACGTCGTGTCTCCTACTACCTGTGGTAAATGGAGATTGACGATCCTCGTCATGTATATTTCAGATACAAAAAGACGGACAGCATGGCAGCGCTGCTTGGCGAACGTTCGAGACGCCAGAAAAATAACCCTCGTTCTGACAGTTCAACACCGTCCCATGGCCCCGTGCAGCAAAATAGTCGTAGTTTGCAAAGTCTGGTGGAGAGCGTTAAGCGGAAGAGTACTACTTTTGATCAAAATGGATTGGGGAAACGGCGGAAGCTAGGACAGAGTTGAAGGCGGGTAGGAAGAAGCTCACACTTGGTCATGTTGGATCACCTAATTTTGCTGCCTGCCGGAGACCTACTTTTACGAGCGAAAACCGAGGGGACCATCCTTGCGCACTGCCCACCTGAACGCGCTACGTCGTTCTGCCTCAACCGTTGAGGCAGTTCACCGCCAGGCTATCCTCTTTGAATAAGTTTGTTATCTGCGGACGCATTTCTCAGTAGCTGCTGGGTTACGCTGCGCCTCCGTACCATACAGTCCTGACCGATCGAGACAATATGAAGTGTGCTTCATCATGGTGACTGGATTGTTAACTGGCATAGAGGCAGCCAAAATTAAGAAGCCCGGCAGGTGTTATACAAAAGTGTTTCATACTCTGCCCAGAGAGGCGGTGAACTGGTTATGGGACATCGCAAGGCTAGTATAACGTGATGTCCCGATTGCGTCAATGTCAAGCCCAGTCACCTTTTGCTCCACTCAAACTGCGGAAGAACTCGGCGTAGGCATGATCGACGTCGAATAAGAGCTGAGAATTCAATGGTTGAGAGAATGAACGGCGGACTGCGGAGAGACTAACTTGTCTCGACTGCTCTTCTGTGATCTCTTCTGAGGCTTTCATTCCATTAAGCGTTATCAACCTACCACAACATCAGGCGATGAAAATGGGACCGAACGGGCACGACTCACCAGCTGACCATCCGACTCCTTCCTTCCCAATCTTTGCTGCCTTTGAACCTGGCATAGCCAGTGACGAGCTCCTGCAAGATGGGATGTAGCTGATCTTTAGCACGAAGACGCAGTTTTAGTGCGTCCATAAAGGTAATGAAATTCTGAAAGTCAATTGTTCATTCAGCCCCCGATTCGTTAGATGCGCAGCCGAAAATACGAACCTGAGTCGTCTCAGCGATCCACTTTCCAGTCTCTGGACCAGCTTCGCTCGAGTGTTCTACCGTCGCCGGCACTCCGACTTTGAGCCGATGTAGTGCAGCTGGGGTGTCCATCTGAAATATAACGAGTTTGTAGGTGACGAGATCGTTCAATATTAGACAAGAGTTACGCGATAACGTGTCATGAACTGCTCGATCGAGGGGACAGAGTCCTTGACGAGCTTGAGCATCGTCATGTACTGCGATATAAGTCTCGTGCATGCTGGTGAATACCTCTTCCGCAAACGCGAACCTTAGCACACGAAATCCGGCAGCCCATCTAAACAATCAAAGCACTCACTCGGCAGGTGTGAGTGCATCACGGACGTACGCTCGTTCGAGGTAATCCAGTGCAACTATTATTCCGAATAGGGTGGCAAGAAGAGAGCATTTCTCTCGTTCTGAGTTAGTGGTGTACAGACGAACCTCTTCGTCGAGGGACAACGGTCCCGACATCGTGTGGAGTCTGGACGAGCTGGTCACGGTATACTGATTCTGTAATGCATAAATGAATTACGTAATGATCAATCGAACATACCTGATATGGGTTGCTGGCTTGTTCTTCCGAGGCTTCCAACATCGTCTTCTAAGTACCAATTCTTCTCTCATCTTACTGCAAATACAGAATCATGGATCCAACTGAGTATGTATACCTTCCACCACGATTTTGTCGAGAACTTACTGAAAATAATCCAAGGGCTAAAACTATCACAATCAAAGGTGCAGTTGCGGCGCTTGCCCTTTTGTTGCATTGGAGTTGACTCTCTCTCCAGACATCGAAATACGCAGTCAAGTACGGCGCAATCCCCTTATTGCGAGGCAATACCAAGTCGAATTCTCTGTTGGTGTTACGTCGCGACTGACGAGGAAGGCAAAAGAGACAAAGAACCGCACATTGTGGGATGAGAGATTTATCTTGTGAGTATGTCTATATCCGTTTTTGATGCCATCGAACCAGATATTTTTAGCGACGGACACGATCGTTCCGTCCTTACCGTCCGAGTTTACCAGAAGCACCGCATCGGGAAGGATGAACTAGTCGGGAGTCTCGTGGATACCATCGACGGAGTGTTGGGAAAATGGAAGGATGGGGGTACGAAAACCTTGCATATCATCCACGTCTCTCTGACGCGATCTCTTTAAATGACAGTACTTGAAGAACTCCTTTCCAAGAGTGCCTCCGAACCCAATCCTTCGGATATCACGATCAGGTTTATGTTGCTTGCCGAGCAATTTGGAGGCGTTGATGCAGACGACCGTCAAGCTACAGAGGCCGTTACTAGGGCTATCGAAGCAATCCACGCGACCAGCCCCATGCCCGCAGACGCCGATATTAGCCCAGAGATCGACATTGTCAACAACGTCGTGGCCGGAGTGCAGACATTCGGGACCACAACATGGGGCGTACTGCTGGACAGGCTTGAGTTATTGGATCAGATTGTGTCCGTTATCGCACAGGTACTTGATATTCAGTCGTTTCATTGCCTCACAGTTTGAATGCCACACAGATTCATCCGTATGCGTCGCTAGCTTGGTCTGTCATATCAGCTGCAAATCAGGTTTGTCTCTTTCTCGGTATTCGAACTATCGTTGATACCGGGCGATTCTTTGCATAGGTGCTCGTACGTCAAAAAAATCGTGATGAGCGGATCGTTCGCTTGATGGGTACAATGAGCGACGTCCTTGCATTTGTTCACGATGCCGAGCCCTTGAAGGCGATCAAAGCGCATAAAAAGACCATCACGCTGCTGATACAGCAGGTGACGGAGTGTGGGTACTTCATCACCGAATACGCCAGTTCAGACAGCTTCTGTCAGTTGCCATCGTGTTCACAATACCCACCACTGATCTCCGTATCCAGTGATTCGGACAGCGAAATATATGTTATCTGATATCGATGGGACAATCGTGGCTTACGAGAACAAGTTAAGAGAGCTTAAAGTCGCGTTTTTGGAAGGAGTTACTGTGCAAACAGGCATAGTCGTCGTGCGTATGATGAATGAAGTGGAACATATCGGTACGTCTGACCCTTCCGACGGTGATCTCATATTGATAGATCTGGACACAGCTGAATCCATCGACCTGAACGACATGCCGTATGCGTTCGGCGCTAGATACACTCAAGAGAAAGGATGCCTTTCGGGCACATGCGAATCCTTCCTCGGCGAAATCTGTGACGTCCTCAACAATCCCAATAAAGATGCCCCGCGAGTGTGCCTGCTCACCGGGGTCGCCGGATCGGGCAAATCTGCCGTGGCTCATTCAATTGCTCGACTGTACGATGGCCAAAAGCGATTGGGGTCGTCGTTTTGCTTTGCCAGCACTGATGTTGCCAAGCGGAATCCGCAAAATCTGTTCAGTACTATTGCGCGTGACCTCTCAGATCACGACCCGCAGTACAAATCTGCCCTTTGGGAGGTCGTGAAAGAGAACCGGGCGCTTCGGACCTCTGGATCGCCGTTAGAGCAAGTCGAGCGGTTGATCATCGAACCTAGCGAAAACTTGTTTGCCATTGGACCGATGGTAATCGTCATCGATGCTCTTGATGAAAGTGGGGATCAAGCCGGTCGCCGATCACTTCTACGAGCTATCTCCAAGCAAATGACTGAGAATTCCCTTCCTACCAACCTCTGCTTCCTCATTACTGCTCGTCCGGAAAACGACATCCTTTCCGCACTTCTTTCCGCTGGCTCCAATGTAGTTCATAAGCAGATGGGTGACATCCCCAAGGACGTTGTCGACGTTGATATCCAGAAGTTCATACACCATTCCCTCCAGTATACCAACCTCGAATCTTATTCTAATCAAGAGTGGTGCCAACTGCTTGTCCAACGTTCCCAGCATCTCTTCCAGTGGGCGTTTACTGCATGCAGTTTTGTCGAAGGGTTTGGTGCTGTTGGGCTTAGTCCATGCGAGCGGCTTGATTTAGTCTTGCAGAAGGATAACAGTTCTGCGATCCGCCCTCTATATGAGCTCTACCAAACAATACTATGCCAACTTTTTACCCTGGACAAGGCTCGCCAAGCTTTTCAAAATGTCATGGCAATCTTGTTTTCACTCAGAGAACCTCTCTCTCTCAAATCCCTTTCTGCCCTTTTCCCGTTGAATAAAGACCTAAACATCCGCGATATCATCAAACCAATGGGGTCGCTGCTCGACGGAGTGCATGATCATGAGAAACCCATCCGTCCACTTCATACCTCATTCAGAGACTTCTTACTGGATGAAACCCGCAGTCATTCCTTCCATGTCTGTATGCAACCACAGCATTCTCTGTGTCTCGGACAAGCTTTGCTTTCATGCATGCGAAACATGCTTAGGTTCAATATTTGTCACCTCGAAGATGCCCGGAACTTTAATGCAGCCATTCCTCATCTGCCTAGACGTGTAAAGGAAGCCATCCCCACTTACTTGACATACTCTTGCCAATACTGGATGGTTCACTTGAAAGAAGTCGACTATACTCAGGACCTGTCGGGTGAGGTTACACTCTTCTTCAAGGAGTATCTTCCCTACTGGTTGGAAGGCATTAGCCTCCTCTCTCATCTCTCTCCACTGGTGTTCATCCAGTCTGCCTTGGAGACCTGCACTATCCTAAAAACATGGACCAAGGTAAGATTAATTCTATATAAATTTAAAGGATGAGTGCTGAGCCAACTTTTACCAGGACAAAGAAATTGCCACTCTAGCATCAGAAACATTCCAATTCATTCAAGTGTTTGCTCCTGTTCTCAGGAAATCAACTCCCCATCTTTATCTATCAGCTATGCCCCAAACACCTTCCAGCTCTTTGTTGTACGGACTTTGGCAAGATCACCTCCATATGCATATCTCAGTCACATCAGGACAACCAGCTAGTTGGCCAGCAGAAATACATGTCATGCATGGACACACAGATGGTGTCCAATGTGTTGCCTATTCACGTCAGGGCTACATTGCCTCTAGCTCAGAAGATATGTGTATCAGGATCTGGGATTCAACCACTGGTCAGTTGGTAGCAAATCTGTCTGAAGGGCATGGAGAACCAATCTGGACCCTCGCTTTCTCTCCTGATGGAAACCATATTGTCTCTGGATCTACAGAGATGACTCTCAAAGTCTGGAATGTGACAACTGGTCAGGGTGTGGTGGATTTCCAAGGGCATGCAGGTTCAATTACAAGTGTTGCCTATTCACCTGATGGAGCACACTTTGCCTCTGGCTCTTATGATGGGACTATCAGGGTTTGGGATGCAGTTACTGGTCATCCTGTGGCAGATCCTTTTAAGGGGCATGAAAGCAGAGTTTGGTCTGTTGCTTATTCACCTCAGTTACCTGGTGGTGGATACAACATTGTCTCTGGGTCTGCAGACAGCACAGTTAGAATCTGGAATGCAAGTACTGGTCAATTGATTGCACACCCATTCAGGGGACATACAGATTCAGTCACCTCTGTTTCCTATTCACCTGATGGAAAGCACATTGCCTCTGGATCACTTGATAAGTCTATCCGGATTTGGAGTGCAACTACTGGTCAACTGGTTTTAGATCCATTTGAAGGGCACACATCTGCAATTTGGTCTGTTTCCTACTCCCCTGATGGCACCCATGTTGTTTCTGGTTCGAGAGACAAGTCAATTAGGATCTGGAATGCAACTACTGGCCAATCTGTGGCAGGTCCATTGGAGGGGCATACAAATGCAGTCTGGTCTGTTGCTTATTCACATGATGGGACTCATATTGTCTCTGGTTCAGAGGATCACACTCTCAGGGTTTGGAATGCAAGCACAAATCAATCTACTGTAGCTCAACCTGAAGAGTATACAGACTTTGTCATGTCAGTCTCTTTCTCACCTGATGGTGCTCATGCTGTCTCTGGTTACTGGGATAAGACCATCAAGGTATGGGATGCTACCATGGGTCACTCTACAGTGGCAGGACCATTCTGGGGACATACAGATTCAATCCTCTCTGTGGTCTATTCACCTGATGGAACTTGTATTGCTTCTGGTTCTTGGGATGGAACTGTTAGGGTTTGGGATGCAGTCACAGGTCTATTTCTTGCTGGTCCTTTTTTGGGACACCTCTCTCCTGTCTGGTCTATTGCATATTCACCAGATGCAACTTGCATTGTCTCTGGATCAGAAGATAACACCATCAGAGTTTGGGATGCAGTCACTGGCCAATTGGTCTCAGGTCCATTGGAGGGTCATACAGGTCCAATCTGGTCTGTTTCCTATTCACCTGATGGAGCTCAAATTATCTCTGGCTCTGAAGATGGGACCATCAGAGTCTGGCATGCATTTACTGGAGAATCCATGGGAGATCCACTTCAACCTGAAGGGCACAAGTCTCCAGTCAGATCTGTTCTCTATTCCCCAGGTGGGACTTGCATTGTCTCTGGCTCTGAGGATGGGACAATTAGAGTATGGAATGCAACCACTGGCCAACTCATGTCTAGTCCTTTCTATGGGCATGAAGACTCAGTTGAGTCCATTGCTTATGCACCCAATGGCATCCACATTGTCTCTGGGTCAAAGGACAAGAACATCAGGGTTTGGGATGTCACCACTGGTCAAACTGTGGCAGGTCCATTCCAAGGGCATACATCTTTTGTCAACTCTGTTGCCTATTCCCCTGATGGCAGATATATTGTTTCTGGATCTCTGGACCATTATGTCAAAGTATGGAGGGTACAAGAACTTTCTTTGTTTGGTAATCTGTATGAGAAAGATGGGTGGGTTCAAACTTCTGGTGGTGCTTGCTTCGGTTGGATTGCTCCTTGGAATAGGCGTGACTTCTGTCTTCCCATTCATTCCCTGATCATGTCCTCTAACAGAACCTATCAACATGATGTTGATTGTTCTTTATTTGGAACAGCCTGGGCATCTTGTTGGAACTAGATTCTTATTGCATGTATGTACTGTAATTGTGACACTTTCTATGATCATGCTTCTATGCGCACCCTGCTTTCACTGTCATCATTGGCCCAGGGATAAGTTCATAGAAAAAGGAAGCATGACAGATCATGGTTGAAATTGAGCTCGAGGTGGCAGTGGCAGACAGCTGTCAGATAGCCTGAGATGCGTTGTGACATCTGGTACCGAACTTCCGACAGTATCCTCTTCAAAAGGACGTGATCAATCCTAATAACACATCAGCAGAGGACCCAGCCTGGAAGGATTCAAGACAAAAATTGAACAACAGATATCCTCACAAATGACCCTCAGGCTACTAGTAGGCGACTTATCGACCACACAAACTTACCAGCGGTGACCCACCAAGAACAACTTGAACATGGTTCGCAGCTTACAACTTGGAGTTACAAGAGTCAGTGAGAGATGAGTGGATTGATGTAGAAGGGTTCCGGGAAATGAAATGCGAGAATGCACCTCTAGCCTGAGAGCTAATTGAGTCCGGTCACGTATGCAACAATAACCGCACGAAATGTGACCAAGCCTGATGACCAGTCTGTCGGTCCGACTCGGACGAGGGTTTGAACTGTCGGATCTTGTCATAGATTGCGAAACGGTCGCAGCTTCAAGTTGAAGTACATTCGACCTTGGTAAGATGCCGGACTTCACAACATTTATTTACCCAATATTATTCCTATACTCGAACCAAGTACATGAGCAGGGCATTTTTTTCAGGCATGCATGTATGCTAGTGGAATTTACCTCGGGGATGGTGGCCAAAGCCATGGCGATATTTTCATGCCTTCAAAGAGCTGGTTTGAACTCCAACACTACATCCTCCCCAAGATCATACACCTTTTCTAAACGTAGACCAGCTGTGGATCTGAAAAAGAAAGGTGATAAATGCTTAGACAGACGAATAAAGGAAAGGCGATAATGGCTTACCCCAACGCTATCAATTCTTCCAGCATCCGCTCCTTCGCATTGAAGCCGACCCACATTTTCAGGTCCTGTTGATACCTTCTGTTACTTCCGTTCCCAAAGTTAGGCAATAACGGTTCGGGAGCGACATCTATGCCAAATGATTTCGCATTGGGATCGCGGACAGCGGGAGTCAAGGCATACTCGTCTGATTACAGTGCAGGAATTAGGCATGTCACGGCAAATAATGAAGACAAGGGCGTACGGATTAGCAACCGACTATGAGGAGCCATTGCACTCCTCACGTTCCTGAAGATAGTTGCAGCCTCGGTGTCAGGCCAATTATGAATGATGTGACGGAGCTAAACGAACATCAGAATTCCACAAGAAACCGAGATAACCAATGCATACATAATATGCGTCCTGGCCATGAACAGGGCTTCCTTCGAAGAAGTTTAGAGGAACGAGTTCAACCTGGTTGTTTTGCACCGCCTCAGGCGCGTCCTTCGCCCAGACCTTCATTATGAGGTAGATTTAGCTCTCCTTGATTGTTACAAGACAGCTTCCATGCAATGCACAGACGAGCCGACTGAAAGAAAAGAAATGTAGACCTCACATCTTTGGCCTGTGCGAGTACTTCGGGCAAATCTTGATTGATAATCTTGAGGTGTGGGTATATTTTCGAGAGAGGGATGGAAACTGTCCCAAAACTGGCGCCGACATCGCAGAACGACTTTATTTCGTTCCATGGATAGTCTAGAATCATAGTGTTGACGGTAAAGACAAATCGAAGAAATCCTGTACTTACGGTGCAAAACGGAGAGAGAACCCATAACAGAGTTGATACCGATCATAGCACGGTGAAAGGTCTATAAAAGGATATTGAAAGTATCCATGAAACCATGACTAAAATCTTACTTTGCGTTTTTCCTCCTAGATAGGCGGGGTCAGATAACAAAAAGAGAGTCCATGCGATGGGAAATCAAAAGGAGAGATCACTTACCCCATCCAGCAAATCAAAATAACCACTCTTGAAACCCTTTTTCTTGAACGCATACATAAGAGGTGCCATTTCCGGACTGTAACTTGTCGCATAGCCTGGTTCTGTCATCGTTTCATACAATACAGGTGCAGCATGGGAAACAGAGTCCTCCGCTACACGTAGGAGGGCACCTGTGTCGGAACTCGAGACTGTAACAAGTGACAAACGGTTGTTGCAAAAAACATTCGGTTTAACTGAAGCCGGGAATAGTTTCAAAACATCAGATGTGTGCGCTGTTGGGGGAATGAAATACATGCCTTCAGTGAAGCACCCCTTGGTTGCAAGCAGACGAAGCACGCGAGATAGCTTTCCCTTCTCTAGATTGACCACTTCTGCAAGCTCATCCACATGCAGACCGTCTGGATATTTTTCGAGCGCATCCGCGACCTGTGCACGAACAACGACGCCTACACACGTCGACTCAAAGGTTGTGACACACTATAATGACGCCACTCGGTCAGCTTCGCAGTCGAAACTTTTTAATATGACTTACATTGAACATTGTATGTTGAGGTGGTGCCAAGGATGCACATAACTGCTGACAGGCACCCTCGAGCGACCTCACAGCTTTCTTCAGCGCGATGGAATCGATCGCAAAATCGATGGGGTGATATGTCTTGGAGTGGATCGTAGGAACATCGTTACCACCTTTCTTGTACTCTGCGATGGCTTGACGGGCCGACGCATTGATGATCTCAAGGATAGCTTCAAGCTGGGCTTCAGCTGACATCGTGAAGGAGATGAAAGCTCGAGAGGGAATCGAGTTATTTCGAGCCCCATCCCCAGCTCTAAGTCCGAGTCCTCGTGACGATAACGACAAGTGGCGCGCACTGCAAAACCTAAGCACACAGCCAACAGCGGTGCAAAAGAAACAAAATTCACTTGATCTCGTGTCACAGGCCACCCAGGCCTGAAAGCCACTTGTTTGACAACAATGGTTCTCCTCCGATCACAACTCTTAAATTGGAGAGAAAATGAAATTCCAGAGTTCGAATGACTTACCCAAAAGAGTCTGTACGCCCTTAGGAAGGGCCCTCAGAGGCTCGGAGAGGTAGCTTGAGTTTCGTTGCCAAGGGCGTGGATCGAATAGCTGACTCGGAGTTAACTAAGAAATTGATCAAACCACTTTAACGCAGTGACAAAATAGGATGGTTGCTGGAGACGATGATCTCAGAGGTCCAGGCTATGCAAGGTTGAAATTAAACATTGAAAAAGATCAAAATTCTCGGTGACTATACATTGGTAAATCTGATTGGCCGGAGGGATCGAGCCGTTCGGTACTATTCAGAGCCCCGGGCCGGGCGAGCAGCCCTTGACCGTGCATAAGTATCTTGAAGTAGTACGTGTTGACTCTGTTGAGAGTGGATCCATGGTCAACCTTTCAAATCAGCAGATTGAGAAACCGTTGGCCTGGCTCAGCCAGCTCTGATAGGCTGTTTGCTAGGTAACAGCTGGTTGCTCGAGTGGTAACCACCCAAGTTGAACGTTTACTCCACCGTGACAAAGTTGATAATTCCGGGTGGCTGGGTGGGAAATTGGTTTCCCCATACTAGAATATTGGCAGCAGCCAAGTCTCAACTCATTGCTGCAGCTGGCTGGTAAGAGACATAGAGTCGGTGCGAGTCCGGCGAGACCGCAACATTTATTCAGCAATCTGAGTACTAACTCCATCGGACTTCTTGCACAAAGAATGATCCAGCGCTTCAGCTTCAGGAAAACCAAAGATTAATAACCGATCCCGGCGACCACGCGCTACTCCTGTATAGCCACACCAAAACGCGAACAACAAAGTTAGATCGGCACGCGAGTGAAACGCCAGCGCATCATAGTATTATAAGTTCGGGGAATTTCACGCGACGTCACGTAGGCGGCTATGCTCAGTTCTTATGCATACATACATGGTCATCATTCGAAGCGGTATCGAGGACGCGTTGACCGTGATCCCAACCCACCCTATGTACATTTACTCAGTCTATACTTCATCAATTCTCCACCACAACGAAGACTGTGACACTCTTATTGATCATTCACCGTTTCGCTTACCCAGTTATGAAAGTTTAGAGAAATAAATTCAACGTGATTGTTTTGCAATGTCTCTGATGCATCCTTGGCCCATGCCTATGCTGTGAAGGAAAAAAAAAATAGCTCCTGTTGATCATTATACGGTTTGAGAACAGCTGTCCTGTAATATACAAACAAACTGATTGGACAATGGAAATATATACTCACATCGTGTGCTTACGGTGCAAAATGGAGAGAGAACCCATAACAGAGTTAGTAACTCCAATCATAGCGCGATGAAATTACCATCCAAGGATGTCGGAGGCATTCAAGTATAGCCAAACTTCTTACGTTTCCCGTCCTAAAGAATTGTACAGGACGGAGTCGAGGCGATGGGAGATTAAATGACTTACCCCTTCCAGCAAATCAAAATGACTACCCTTCTTCTTGAGCGCATACATCAGGGTGCCATATTCGGATGGTAACTCGTCGCATGGTCTGCGTTGACGGGGGATTAAAACGTAACCTTCAACGAAGCACCCCTTGGTCGCACTTAAGAAGATGAAGTACACGGGCAAGCTTTCCCTTCTCTAAACTGACCAGCCTCGCAAGCTCATCCACGTGGAGACCATTTGGACAACTCCTCTAACACGACTACCACCTGGACACGAAGAACGACGTCCACACATGTCGACTCAAAGGACGTGACAAGCTGTCAGGAAAGGTTATTCAGTCATGTCTTCCGTTGAAACTTTTGTATACGACTGACGTTGAACATTGTATGCTGAGGTAGTGCTAACGAGGCATATAATTGCTGACAGGCCCACCCGAGCGACCTCACAGCTTTCTTCAGCGCAATGGTATCGATCGAAAGTAGATGGGGTGATATGATTTGGAGTGGATCATAGGAACTCCATGTTTCTTGTACTCTGCGATGGCTTGGTGGGTTGACGTATTGATGATCTCAAGGATAGCTTCAAGTTGGGCTTCAGTGAGCACGAGAGAGTCAAGAGGATGGATTTCGAGCCCCATCGTTCCCCTGTTTTAAATCTCGGACAACAATAACGGCAAGACTAGCTTGTTCTTGCTTTGCACGGATGCTGATTTGAAGCAAGGTTCTGGTGATACGGTGGCCTGCAAACAACAGTCAGCATTGGAGGCGTAAGAGAAGCAAACAACTTTGTTCCACGGAAATAATTCGTCAGCTTATCATGCCATCATGGGGCCTGGGCGCGGATGCGATCAACTGATTTCAAACCCGAAAATTGCATGGTTTCAAGTTCCTCTAGTGTGGCGAAACGTAGATAGCAAAGTTAGACGATTGCCAGAGTTGAATCGGTGACCACCGATATCTGGTCCAGCAGGGGGCTGAGAGTCTGCCAGTAAGCCACTGAGGGTGAAACTGAAACTGAATTCAACTTTGAGCGCTGTGCGGTACCGCGGTGGAAAAGGCCACAAGTTTGCTCCCACGCCTAAGTTAGTGTTCATTACCTAAAAAGGTAATCGAGATGAATCTCACAGGCTGGATCCGCCGCGATTCGACTTGCGCACTAGGTAAGTACCGTCTCCAATATCAACGGCTCATGGGCCACAGCGTCAGGATATCTGATGAATTGCCCACGAAACGGCTCCACATCTCCGGGATTACATCCACAATAAAACAAGCTGACCTTGAGCGTCTGTTGCCTTCGTTTGGAAAGATCAAGGCGATGGACGGGTTTGGTGCACGGGATGCCTTCGGGGATCCAAGAAAATTTGTTTTCGTGACGATGGAAATAGACACAAAGGCATTGAAAAAGTGTGAGTCTTTTACGCTCCAACGTGGAATGTATTCAAGTCACTTCGTTCAAAAAGCTGAGCCTGAGCCTTATATGTCGGAAATAGGTTTGAACTCGCTTAGCGGATCGACATGGAAAGGAGCCAAGCTTCGCATTGGTGAAGCGAAACCCGACTTCCGGGAACGGTGTGTATCTCTCATTGATGCTGACCTTGTACGCCTTTGAATAAAGCGACCCTAGGCTTGCCCAAGTCAATTCTCTACCACCGCAGCCTATTCGACCGAAACGAATACATGCACGCAACTACGGTTACCCCTCATCCTCTCTGCCGCTGAATCCGCTTTCTTCTGCTGCTGCCGCGTCTACCCCAGGATGGATCGTGACTCCTTCCGGCCGTGTCGTTCCTCCTATGCGAATGAGACCTGAACGACCCTTGGAGCCTACGCGTAGTGAGCTCAGCACCTCAAATGTGCACCGCGTGAATGGAAAGGTGAAGAATCGGATCAAGCCACCGCCAGTACGCGCCCGTCGGCGCCTCATAGATTATACAAATTGGGACTCGGTATATCTCAAAGGCGTGTTTCTGGATGCCGTTTCTGTGCCTTTACCCGCATCGGAGGAATCTTTCAGCGGCTTGAAGCGCGACGCCACAGAAGATGAAGATGAAGACACAAATGAAGATACAACCGATGTTCCCGGCGAAGTGAATAGTGCGCTCACGATGCTGGAGAATATTTTCGGAGATAAGACAGACTGGGAAGAGAGGGCAAGTGCTGAGGAGATGGAAGGCTTCGAGGGTAGCGAGGCGAGGAAAATTGAGATGCAAATGGATGAGGAAGGTGACATCGAAATCGTGCCTCGTGATTTTGGTGCGAGTGAGAGAAGCGCAATTTCCAAGGTAGAAAAAGGCAAAGGCAAAGGCAAAGAGATTGTCCACGAGGACACGCAGGTGACACGCTACGGAGATGCAGAGATGGGCAAGATTGGCCCACCAACCAATATTGAAGTCTCAATAGGCACGATGGATTCCTCTAGAAAAAACCTCAAGACTCTGTTTATGCCGAGAGAAGAAGGTTGTCAAATGCTGTATTCCGTCCTTGTCTCATTGCTAAAGAATCCTTTGCGTTTATAGCTTCCTTTTTCTCCTCGACCACCTTGATCTTGACCTTGATCTTGAACTCGACGCCAACATTTTCGGAGATGGAATACCCACTGCTGCATCGCAAGAGAATAGCCATTTGCCTGAGCCGATCTTACCAAAACCTCACATCGCGCAGATTCCAGCGACAACATCAAATACGAAAGCTCGGTCTTGGTTGACGCTACTAGATACTTCACTCCCACTGCTTTTCACTTCGGCAGATATGTTACCGCCATCATCATGCTTTCTGTTTTCATCTGCAATCCGAGTTCCAGGTTTTCGTCACCTTCCGCCGAGCATCACCTTCACTGGTACACCCCAAGACACTCCTGAATCCATCCGCGAAATGTGGGAAAGGGATAAGTCTTCGTTAACGCACGACTGGAAGAAGGCGTGGCGAGAAGCCAGGGGGAGTAGGAGAGGCAGAGTCGGAGTTGATGGTGAAGTTGCTACCGGTTATTAAAATGACGTCGCGACGGGGGTGCTGGGAATGATACGGTGCATGTCAGTGCACTGTCGCCGTCAAACCACGCATTGCTCCAGTCATCAGAGCTCCGGGCATATCATTCCTCTTGTGAACTTGCATGTCGCTGTCCTGACCAAGACTTGGAGTACCATTTCCGTTTGATCAGATGCTGATGAGAACATATAGATGTTGCTTCGGAGAAGTTTGTCGCGATGTTAGAACTCAAATAATAAGTTGGCGGACACGGCCACTGAGTTAGTGAGTCTCCGTCGAATCGTTTCAAGGTGACATTCCACTTTTTCTATGGAATATCTGTCCCTGATTGATCGATCTCTTGGTCTCATGGTTTTTCCTATGATGGTATGGAACGCTATGTATCTTGTCATTTTCTAACCCCTTATGGTGACCGCCATTCGACGGGGATCTGGGCGCTGATGTCCGAGTGACTCAGCATCCAGATTCAAAATCACAAGGATAGACTATACTGCCATGTAGATAACAAAGAACTCCTTCTGGACGTCGCTCCATGGTGCGCAGCAGCCTCAACCTGAGATCGTCAGGGAGGGAGTGAGAGCACGGGGCTGGGCAGCCGGCTGGGGAGAACGAGCTACTAGCTGAGAATGTCAGGGAGGGTGGTGCTGGGAGCGCTGAGCGCACGGCAGCCATGGTTGGGACCAGTCGTCAGGCGCATTGTGAATGGCCTCGAGGGCTTATGAGTCATGACTGGGTGTCCGGTGCACAGTCGACCAGTCATGGAAACATTGATGACCTCCACTGACACCTGAGAGTGTCCGCATTGCGCTGAAACGGGGTCGGGCGAGCGCTGCACCTGGCGGATGAGTCGATGAGCGACGTGGTGGAGGCGAGAGAGGAACCGCTGAAAGTTCAGAAGCGGTGCCACCTCAGGCTCTCGCTTGACCTTAGACCTTAGACCTTGCAGCCCACTGACATACAGCACTCAGGCTGCGACCTTGTGGATATTCATAAACTAATACTGGTGTTTTCTGTTTCCAACCCTGCCAATTAATCGATTGATGAATCATTCCAAACGTTTGTCCATCATGCATCAACCAGCAGCTTAGTCAATTCCAGTTACTGATTCGCCGGAGTCAAGGACAAACTTAGTCTCCCATAGGCAGACCCTTAGGCAGAAAGACAAGTGACAGAATGACAGCCATGTCTCTTCAAGTTGGCGAAGGTGCGTTGCCGTGCGGTCATTCTGTCCAAGTCTAAATAATTCTCACGACACAGGTACGAACTCGCTTCAAGCGTCCAGGGTCTGTAAACGTTTCCAATACTCCGGCCCTTTCCTTTTGCCAGCTTTTGGTCTCTTATCATTGACTTGGAATCGACTATCTCCGTTATCTGGCGTCTCTCCATAGGGCAGGTTTCCTTTACTACGTGTCCAGACAATTTGCCCTTCTTCGGAGAACCTACCTTGATCGAGAAACGAATACTCTTCTGGCTTTTAGTTGCTGATATTCGTGTGCGATCTCATCTCCACCTAGGAATCGGTCTTGAACTAGCTTGAAAGGTTGAACCTACACCTCTCGCTCCTTGGCAGCCAACCTCCGAACCTCGGAATCTCCCCCTCAGAAACGCCCGCCTCAAAAATTACCCTACTGCGTCCTAAACCAAAACGCCACCATTATTGATCGCCGTTCTGCTGAGCGGTCACGCGGGAGCCATCTGGTTTTCGGAAATACGGTATACCCGAATCTAAAAGAACAGATAAAACGGGGGGCTTGAGAGTACTTCAAAAATGCATCTAGATCTCTTCACCTTATTCAGGTGCAATCCTTCACGGGGGGCAGATTACTTATAAGGCGTTGTCTCGCTGCTGGCACCTCCCACTTGTGAAGTGTATATCACTGTCCGATCCTCAGTCTTCTGAACATGGCGCCCAAGCAAAAACCCCCCTTCCGTGCTGAGCATCTCGGCTCCCTACTTCGTCCAGAGTACCTCCTCGAAGCCCGGAAGAAGTTTGATAAAGAGGAAGTTACCCAGGAGCAACTACGGGAGCTCGAAGACCGAGCTATCGTTGATGCAGTCAACATGCAACGGGAAGTCGGCATTAAGGGCTTTACCGATGGCGAATATAGGTTAGTGAACACATTGTAATGCTGAACACCATCCTGACATGCGATCTACTAGGCGACATATGTGTGTATCGTTGTGATCAAGGTGATTTGCAACTGATCGTCTGGATGCCAACAAGGTTCTACGACGGTTTCTTTGAATATTTGGAAGGTTTCGAAGGTAAGACAGTCCTGACATATGTTGGCGCGAGTTAAAGTTGATCTGGTCAAAGAGGTTCACAACCCACCTCTGGAAATTTTCAAGGTGTGTTGCATATCAGCCATTCACTTCAGCCCCGGGAAAACAACTTAGCACACAACAGCTCCACGTTCCCGATATACATGCGTTCACCGCCAACAGTAAGTGCACATCATACAAGTGCAATACCGTGACCCTATACTACATCCCAATGCTTTTCTTTAGACACCAAGCCAGCTGCTACCACATTGTGCACAGGCAAGATCCGATGGGTCAAATCCGGCTATGTTCCCCAATTCGAAGCACTCAAGACGCTCGTCCATCCCGACGAGGTGAAAAACATTAAATTGACTCTGGCAGCCCCAGAATGGTTCCATCTACGTCACGGTATGTACTCTTCCATTTCCAGTGCTCAAACTTCGAATCGTCCCGACTCACTGGGCTATTAGGGGAACATGCGTTCAAGCCAGGGGTATACGACGACCCTGAAGACTATTTCAACGACATCGCCGCCGCCTACCGGCAGGAACTTGAGGTCCTGTATGCAGCCGGCTGCCGCAACGTCCAGATCGATGACCCGCTCCTCGCTTACTTTTGCGACGTCAACATGATCAAGGGCATGAAGGACGAAGGCACCGACTCTGACGCGCTGCTCGACGCATACATCCGGTTGTACAACAACTGCCTCGCCACGCGTCCACAGGACATGACGGTTGGCCTTCACCTCTGTCGAGGCAATTTTCGGTCCTCGATTCATTTCTCCGAGGGTGGTTATGACGCGATCGCGGTCAAGCTGTTCAACCATGTGAACGTAGACTGTTACTACCTCGAGTACGACACCGAACGTGCTGGTGTGTTCTCGTTTTTTGGCTTCAGAGTTGCATTTCGCTAGTCATCAGCTGATCGGGAGAAACTTGTAGGCACGTTTGAACCCCTGAAATACCTCCCCAAGCACAAGTCGCTTGTCTTGGGTCTCATCACTAGCAAATTTCCAGAGCTTGAAGACAAGGCGGCTCTCAGGGAACGCGTGTTTGAGGCTGCGCAGATCGTGGCGAGTGGTACAGGAGAGACGGTGGACGAAGCGCTGCAGCGTATCTCGGTCTCACCCCAGTGCGGCTTCGCGTCTCACGAAGAGGGTAACTTGCTCAAGGCAGATGACATGAAGCGCAAGTTGCAGCTCGTCAAGGAGCTTGCTGACAGTATCTGGGCGGATGCGTGATCTCATCATGAGGTATGAGACTGGGGGGCATCGAAATTAGTGCCAGTACGCATGCAGAGAAAAGAAGTGTTGATTGTTATCCCTTCGATAGACGATGCTTATTTTGTAATTTTATTCTCCTTAGAAAGCTTGACACCTTCCGACGAATCATGTACATGTATAACCACGCTTGGCGGGTGGAACCGCGGCCCAATGTCATTCCAAAATAATCATATGTATGCATCTAATCATGTCACTACAGCTGAAAACCCTCTTTGCCAGCAAAAAAAGCCTTCCAGTGCGGTCGTCACCAATGCATCCTAGTTCTTAGACTCGAATCACATTGGCTCGAGACGCGCACCGCTCATTCCCGACTTCCCTCCTCGCTCTCATATGCACTCAACAGTTCATCGTACCCTTCGTCGTCCCCCTCCTCCGCGCCGCTAGTGCTGTCTCTCGCCCGTCTCGTCTCCCGGCTCCCCGTCGATATCTTCCTTAGCCTCGCCTCCTTGGACGGCTTGCGCGCAAAGGGGGACCTCGGCGACACCCCGCCAAATCCACCTTCCCCTGCACCATCCTCCCCATCGACCTCCACCGAACAGCTCTCCGCCGCTTGTGGCGTCGTCGGGTCACAGTCACCCGGCCACTCCCGAACCATGCCCCGCTGTCTCGGACTCGGTGTCCGTGATTGTAATGATTGTGGCTCCGATAATCCTGTTCCAACAACAGGCCGTAAACGCAGGTTCGCAGGCCGCGGTCCAGTATACCGCTTCGACCGCAACTTGACGGGCATCTTCCCCGAAGGCGTCCGCTCCAGCGATAACTCCGACTGTTCCGACTCGGAAGGCGACGACATCGATGACAATAGTACTTCTCCATGGTTATCCCCGCGGTTATCCCCGCCGTCACGCTCGGCTGGAGGCGGAATCGGCGGCGTCTTCTTGCGCCCGATAAACCTGCTCTGGGAGAGAGGCTCGAGTGACACAGCATTGACATCGCTAGCCTCGCTCAGCGTCGATATCGAGTTCGTCCCGATGTGGCCTCTCTCGCCGGTGCCAGCGTTGACGATACGCACGATGCCTAGACCGGACACGGGTGGCATGAGCGGCGTAGGCGGGATCGGTGGGGACGCTATCGTAGTCGGCGAATCGAACCCTGTCATCATCCCAGTCACCCCTATCACCGCAGGAGCACTCGTAGGGAAATGCCGCGATCCGCGATCTGAGGTCGATATCTCCACCTCTTCTGCCGTCACACTCCCATTCGAAAAAGGATGCCCGGGACTGCGTCCTCCGCCCGCAGACGATGCGTTCCAAGGCAAATACGGCGCTCGAGATGCCAACGCCATCGGCGAAACCGACTTGCGATTCAACGGGACCTTTCGACTCGCCGCGGCCGCCGAAGATCCATCCGATTCGTAATCCGAGCGTGGACCCGTGCCCGCGCTCCGCGAGTGCCCAGAAGAAAACGGATACGGTGACCTGTTCGCGGATTCGGAATACGAGAGCGACGACGTCGAAGAGACGGATTCTTGTTTAAGTGCGTGGCGATTCTTGGCAGCTAACAACACGTCGGTCCATTGGCCTCCGCGGTACTCTGGCGTTGAGCCCTCCGAACGAGTCGACGAGAACGGCTGCGGCGACCTGCTCGTGACGACATCACGCGAAGTAAGCATGAGCGGCCTAGGCACGCTCTTCAGCGTCGATTGGGATGATTGAAACGCCGAAAGGGAAGCGATCGAGGAGCCCGCTCGATGTATAAATGATGATGCGTTCGATTCATTGTCTGAGTCCCGAAGTGAAGGCAGCGTGGGGTTTAAGTTGTTTGGACTTGGTGGCGCCGTGGCAAGTTGGCGACGAGGCCGAAGAAGGAAACTCTCCCGGGGAGAACGGAAAAGGGCAGGTCTGGGTGGGTCTGGGGAGGCACTGTCACGTTGCGTCCCAGGCAATGATTCCCGTTGATGACTCGGCAGATCTGTACCGCCTGGTTGGGCAGGGCCTTCGCTCTTAGCACTTGGTAGCGGTGATTGTCCAGAAGCCTCAGGTGTGGAAGGCACGGAAGCATCGCTTCCTTTGCGCACACGCCATGCATCCAGTGCTAAAGCACGCCAGTTTGTGCTAACTTTCGAGAACGCAGCTACCGTGTCCGAGTTTTTGAGTTTTCCTGCGTATTCCCACAGGCTGGCCTGCGAGGATGGCGTCGACAAGGAGGGGTCTACGGACGATTTCTCTTGCTCCTCCGGACTCGGGGATCGTTGTTCGGACAGAGGCGAAGGCGGCGAGGGCAGCTCGTCGTCCATAGAACTCTGATTCGTAATCCCCCTCCACACCGTAGTCGCAAGCATCGACGTCAGCGTCGGTACAGCAGGCGTCTCCGTCTCGTTCCCGTCGTCGTGCTCCCCTGATTCCTCGTCGTGTTCCTCCGCTTCCTCCTCCTCCTCCTCTTCTTCTTCCTCCGGGCTCCCATCTGCAACCTGATTCGTAAAGCCCTTCCATATCTGTTCCTTAATCCGCGCTCCAAATCCAACGTTCTCTCGTTCCCGCTCTTTTTCTCTATCCCTGGCTTCGTTCCATTTTTGCACAAGATCCGAAGCGGTTTGAAGAACCCGGTCTATTCCGCCCGCTGCATCGATCGGGTAGGATGCGAGAAGCGCAATGCCCTCCGTGAACGCATCACTGAGTTCCCATGGACGAAGAGGCGAAGGAGGACGAAGTGCTGCGTGTTCTTGTGTCCAAAGACCCGGTATATTCCTCTCTGGCTTCCCCAGCCTGCGCGAAACAAATGGGTAAACAGTACGTCAATCAGAGTGGCTTGGAAGTCTCCAGATACATACCTAAAGAGAGGCGCGCGCGCACGCACAAGAAGTGCGGTGCATATATCGACGAGGTATTCGAGTTTTGGGTTGATGTCGCGCGTGCGCATTGGACGGGAAAAGAGCACGTCCCAAATAGGGAACAAGGAGGACAGAGGAAGAGTCTGTGCCAATAACGGCGCGAGCCAACGGCTGTACAGTGAGCATCAGTGAACCGACCACCGCGGAAAGAAGATACGCGGAACAGAACACTGACTATGAGTAATGTGGAAGGGCTGGATCGAGCCCAGTTGCATGCTGTCATGGGTTTATCGAGTGTTAGCGGGCCCAACGAGCATCAAGGCGTCGACGCGCAAGCACGAAAAAAAAGGAAGAAACAACGTACGAGACTGGTAGCAAGTTCTCCATCCGCCCATTTGATCCGCTCGCTTAACTTTCTCGTCCAAACCTTCCTCCCTTCCTCTTCCTCCATCTCCGCAATCTCTCCCACGAGTGCCTCAAACATCCAAAACGTATCTGCTTCAGCGTGTGCGGCGTCATCTTCATGAGTCTCTCCGACGAGTGCACTATAGATAGGGACGAGCAGCCAGGGGACGTGTGGCGATTGAACAGCCGGGTTCAGCGTGCTGTGAATGTAAAGAAGACGCGAAAGGGCAGAGAGATGGGCATGATGTGCGGGGGGCGTGTTAAACGCTCTGGAAGGGAGGAGTGTCGTCGGATGTCGCTGAGGTCGGGAAGCGAGATCCGGTGATGTGGACGGGTGAGGCGGTGACGACGTTGGATCGGGACTGCCATTGGGATCCGACTCGAGACGGATCTCTGGTGTCGCGCAGATGTCGCTGTCGCCTTTGAGCAATGCTAGTCGCGTGTCGAGATTGGATGCACATGGGATGCGGATGGTGTCGGGTGCGGTGGGGTTGAGTGGGCATTTGCCTGAGTGTGTGCTCTTCGTTTCGTTTCCGAGTAGGATGAAAAGGTCTGGGGAAACGTTGATAAGGGAATCTGATATTCGGCCGAGAAGCGCGTCGGTTGGGGATAATGGGTCAGTCGGGGAAGGTAGAGAATCGAGGGGGGTGAGGAGACGACGGACGAGGTCCTGTTAAGTGGATCAGTTCTCACAGAATTGTTTTGGTAAAGGTTAAAGCAAACCGTACATAATAACTATCTCGTTGCTTCTGATTCTCCTTAGCCCATGTTGTCTTCAACACCGGGAGGGTACCAAACATCAGCCTACCCAATTGTCATCCACGTCCGCATTCTGACACGCGCCATATGCAAACAAGAAGCTCTCACCTCCATATGCGAGGTCGTACCCAGGGTGGATCATCAGGAAGACCTATAATCAAACAACTGTCAAATCCATAGTCCAAAATCCACATGTGCGAAACTTATCACGAACCGCGTGCACATATCTCGCGCAAACGTGGAAGATCCACGACGGGCGGCGAATTGACATCCACGCGCAAGATCTCCGAAATGACGTTGACGCTATCGCAATATTTGAAAATCAGGATAGATCCTAGGGCTCAGATTGCTGTCTTAATTGGACGTACAGATCTTCTCTCCGGGGTTCAGGAACCCATTTGACCCCGTACGTTTGTGCAATATTAACGAGATATTCGTCCATTTTGGATGCCGTAGGTGGCGAAGCGGACAGAATTTGCATTACCTATATTCCGAGACCCAACCCACTCGTCAGAAATTCATTCCACAAAAAATAGTTGAAGAAGTCAGGGATGTGAGGCAGAGAAAGGTGGCTTACGCGCGGAGAAACATGGTTATTCAGACTCCCGGACGCCGTCTGGGAAAACGGTAGCCCTAACCGTTGTATGAGGACCTCCCTCACAGCGTGTAGATCTTCATGAGGAAGGAATCAAGTTAGAGGTAACCCGCATGACGTGCCCTGAGTGGACAGAAACACACGTTACCTACCTTTGGATTCTGTACTCGGCGCCGCGTGTATAATGCTCGCTGCAGCCTCGACCAAGACGGAGCTCAACCGCGGAGACTTGCTGAATGTTCAGAGCGACCCGCAGGGTCCAGCGACCAAGCACCCGACGCGACCGTCAGTCACACCTTCAATCAAAAAACAACCTGCAGCAACTCACCCGGCGTGACTATACCCTCTGCCCTCCTCCTCCTTCTCCGCCTTACTCCGTTCGCCTTCCTGGTCCCCTCTCCCATTCATATCCAACCCTAGTCCCAACCCAATCCCCCCACTCGAGCCCAACTCCCCAACATGTCTTCCCACCGTACCCACGAACATTTCCAGCTCCTCCAACAAGTCCCCCATCTTGTCCTCCTGAACGAGCGCCGCGGCTTTTGTGCGTGCGAGAGCGAGGTGGCCTTGAGCGAGGTACGTGGCGATGTCGCGTCGCGCGAGCACGCCTTGGGAATCATGACGTTCTTGGAGGTGACCAAGACGTTGGGATGTGGTTCGGAGAATATTCTATCATACCGGTACGCGATGGCCGGCGGGGTCGTTGGGCGACGGGCGTAAGACGGTCACATGGTGAGGACGAGAGCAAACAAGACGATGTGTAGGAATGTCGGACTTACCTTGAACGCGACCTGATCCCAGCTTTCCATCGTGTCGATATCGTCAGCGCGTCGAGGTGAATTCACAGTCGCTGACTGAGGATCAATTTGCGGCCGTAATGCTTGTCACACCAATATATTGGATGATCCCGCGCCCGTGCCTGGAAAGCACCGCAATCAGCGAGGCACACGTGGAAATGATATGTAGATTTTGTCCTTTGATTGCTGTTCAACAGATACTTTTTACTACTTCTGTCCATGAGTATTACACTTCAAGTCCGCGCAAGGAAAAAGAAAGATGCCACTGATACAAGTTCTAGTACTACGTAAGGTGAGAAGGAATTGGCTTTGACAGTCTCGCACGCGAGGAGCTGGGAGTCGTAGGACTCCCTTCAGCGCTGTGCATCTCTCTAGGAGATGAAGACGACGGTATCATCGAAAAATGTCTCGACTTCCACCGATCATCATCAGCAAACCGTACCTTCGTGACGCCGGGTCCAGAACCGAAGGAATGGGAAGAAGAGGCAGAGAATATGTATGAAGGTGTTTGAGGTTGCAATAAAGATATATCGTTGGGGACAGGGAACGGAATTGACAAAGAACGGAGGTCAGAGGCATTGCCATGTTTAAATGCAGGAAGGGACTGGTGTCGACTAGGTACCGATGGAAGCACGGATTGCTGATTAATATGAGATGATGATGGTATTGTTGATTGGCGGTGTGGAGTGTTGGGCAAAGAACGACCCTGTAGTGTCGACAACTGGGATTGAGATGATGGACCAGTCTGAACCATGCTGGGCAAAAGCAGTGATCGAGAGGAGATACTTGTATTGGGGCTCGAGCTTTGCACTCCAGTGATTTCTTTCATTTTCCCTCGCCACAAGGAAATGGTATCAGTGGAACCCGTCTCGAGATCGACCCCCGAATGGTGTTTGGGCTTGACAACAACCGGAATGCGTGACTGAAGATAGACTATGACCGCAAAATAGATTGAATAAAAAATTACTGTTGTTCAAGATGAATAAGCAGGCGTTCTTAATGCCAACGGGCTAGAGACTCACATATGGCGGGTGTGACCCAACAGGCTATCATAGTATAGACACCGATAAGCTGACATACTCCAACGTCATCCGAAGCTGCGAGAATCACAAAGTCAAGTTCGTGCCAAGGAAAAGAGTGCAATGGCTCACTTTGGTCGGGACATTGAATCTTGGGAGTCCAGTAAGTACCAGCGGATGCTGAACCTATGATGCAAAGGGTTAGCTTGATCATGATGAACACCGCGGTATTGATACACACCAGCTTGCAAGACGAATAGAAGGAGCAAACGCGCTGCGTCTAGCCAAATACGGAATTCCACGAGAATACTGAGCTCGCGGTATAAGTGATTGAGCCAAGTATGCAAAAAATAGACCTACAGGATGGGCAACGTGATTAGGGTAATGGAGTTTGTGAGGATGAATAGAATCATCAATGACCCTAGCTGCACGTCAGATACCGGACTCAGAGCAAGGGTAACGGGTCGACGCACGACTGATTTGGTCGGACACATTCCACCGTGCAAACGCTTCAACGCATAGCAAGACAAGCCACAGAAAACTGAGCAACATCATGCATACTATAAGTGATAGTGTGAGTTTGCGTAGCTATAAACACAATTAGTAGAATGGCTCACTGAAGGCGAATGCACGGACTCTAAAGAAGAGAGGAAATGATTCCATGGTGAACTTTTGATGATCGTGAAGAGCAATAGACCGAGACCTTGAGTAGGTTGACCAGCAACCGCTTCCAATAATGGGTGGAAGTAGGAGGAGTGGAATATTGCGTGGTGCCTTTTATTCATTGTGGTGAACAATTGGCCCAGCTGTGAGAAGCTCATGATCAGTGTTTTTCTTTTGTTCCCGTTTTGGTTGTCATCAATGGGTTGAACAATTGACAGCCTGAGTAGGACCCACTGGCAGGGCTGAATAAAATGGCTTTTCATGAATGGCTTCAATCTCTCTTGAGCTTTGACTACATACGAGAATGTGGACCTGCAGAGGATCTTTTCCGTATTTTTGACTTGACATCGATTCGATTATCAGATCAAAACGTATTGGATAGTTGCCGGCAATCAGCTGAACCGAGCACTGGTTGGCGTGTGTGAACAAGTTGCAATATTGATGTCGCGGCGAGTCAAAGCTAGTTGGCAAGTGCCACCACCCGAAAAGTTCTGAACGGTCTTTGGAACCACCTGCCAAGGCGTCCGGCGTCAACAACATATCAAGTACAAGGATAAAATCACCCTTATCATAGATGTACGCCTCGATTCAGCAGGCATCGACTCGACCGTATCTCCGCCGCATAAGAGTTGCGCTATTGTGCTTCTCTGTGGGCGCCAATGCGTTCGTCCCAGTATAACCAGCTTTGGAAAAACTGATACTAACGTACGCTGTCTACCAGATTATGCGCCGGTGGCGTCTTCTGCTTTCCGATCATTTCGCCAGCGTTGGCAACACACTTGAAGTTTACACAACCCCAATTGACCACTATCGCCATGGTGTACGTCGCACCTCCTTCCCGGGCCCTGCTCTCGCCCATTTATATATACTTCACTGTCAAACAGCGGTTTGATGGGTCAATACCCCCTTGGAGCTATCGTCGGCAAGATACTTGATCGCTTTGGCGCTTGGACGTGCTCTTTGATTGCTGCGTGTCTCTTCTCGGTCGGCTTTGGCTTATTTGCTAGCGAGATATCCATGTCACCAGACACCATCACCCAACCTTCGGCCTATACTTTCCACCGCCTCGTCATATATTTCTTTATATGTGGTGTGGGTATCACATTCTCGTACGTACACTCTCGATTCTCCGCTTCACCTCCGTTGACGGCGGTATGCCACATATGTAGCTACTTTGCATCCGTCTTTGCGGCCTCGAAAAATTTCCCAAATTATATCGGGATGGCAGCGGGGGTAAGCACTGCCCTCTTTGGACTCTCACCCACATTTCTCTCCGTACTCGCATCACGATATCTTTCATCTCCCGATGGCCAAATCAACGTCACCCATTTCCTGAAATTTATTGCTATACTCTCTGGATGTTTGCACCTCATAGGAGGTCTTACCATGCACATCATTCCCTCGGCCCCCAAGGACGAATCTAGCTCTCCCACTCTCACAAGTGACCCGGAAGTACCGGATGAGTGCACTGCGCTGCTTCCGAACAAGTCTAATAGGAGTGACGATGAAGACGAACAAGTCCAGGTCGACATCGTTTCAGTCTCTGATGAATACCCAGAGTCCAAATATAATGCACTCAGTGTTCTATCAGACCGCAATTTTTTGGCGCTTGCCTTTATCATGTTCATCATCCTCGGATCTGTGAGTCCTGCCTTGCTCCAACGTCCTAGAACATTTACTCGGTGCTGTTTTCGCTAACATATTGAATAGTGCGAGATGGTCATCTCCAACATCGGAACCATCGTTCTGTCTCTTCCGAATCAAACACCTTCCTTGACCGCTTTCGCCGAAACCCCTTCTCTTAGCGAAGTCACTGCAACTCAAGTCCGCGTGCTTTCCATCGCAAACACACTTTCACGGCTTCTTATCGGTACTCTTGCGGACTTTGTTTCGCCTGTGGCTTCTCGCAATGGTGGCCCCTTGAAAAAGCATCGTATGAGTAGAGTCGCTTTCCTAGCGTTCTCCGCCGCCACCCTCGTTTGTACCTACACTTGGATGGTTGTTGGCGTCAAGGACCAAGCGAGCATTTGGCCACTCAGGCTCGTTTCTCTATCTCGTTTCATGCCTCGTCTGCATCTAACCCTGTACTCTCGGCACTCTTTAACAGTGTGGGTGCTGGCATTGCGTACGGATGCGCATTCACTACCTTGTACGTCCTTCTCCACGTTTTCTTTGCCATTATCTCATTTTGCTAACAACCACACAACCACGACTCTCTGCCGTAGTCCCTCTCTCGTCTCCTCCATCTATGGTCTCCCTAATTTGGCCCGCAACTTTGGTATTATGACCTACGCCCCGTTTATCGGCACCCCCGCCTTTTCTTACCTCTACGCCTTCGTCACCGCCGCGCACGTCGACTCAGAGTCTAGATTAGAAGGGGTATGTTACGGACCAGCATGCTGGAGGTTGACGTTTGAGGTGAGTACACTGTGCGCCGCGCTGGCGTTGGGCATATCGGTCTATCTCTGGCGGGTGTGGAAGGGGCGCTTGTGAGTCTGGATATTGTCGAATTCGGGTGCTCGTGATGTGGGCATAGGCACGGACGCGGAGGACGTGGACCTGAGGTTCTATGAAAATATACCCACCCTATTGTTGGAGATTGTGATCGGGATCCTTTCCATGCACACATGAGTATATGTTCGACTCAATATATTCATTGCGTGCGCGTGCGCTAGTGTGGGACCCTCGCTGCTCTACTATCACATCTTGGTGATCCATCATTGTTAAACACTTACTTCGTCTATTTGGCAGCAGGAAGGAAGGTGTAACGCGAAGCTATGGGCGCCCAGTGCCATGCCCCGACGCCCGGACTCCAAAACGCCCCCGGGGATTCAGACAATGATGGATGACGGTAAGAACTTTGCGATTGCAGTCTCAGGCTGCACTGTGTGCCGGCGGAACGTGACGGAGCTAAAGATCGCATATCGAACGGTTACGAGAACGCGGGATTCCGTTGAGTTCGAAGGAAGACGGTACCAGTAATATTCTTGTTCCTGGCACTGCGCCTGCCACCAGTGCGCTCCCGTAGACTTAGGTCTGTGTGAGAAGAGGATACTCGGGCGATCGGATCTGTTTGCTCGTCCGTCTCACCCCTCTCCGAGGATTAGGGTCGGGCGACCGGCCTGAGAGGGTAACAGTCTACAGTATGAGTAGTTTCGAGCCTGCGCTACCCCTACCACTGCTCATCTGAGGTCGTTCAGGGTTCCGGCTACCAATCTTCAGCCCTATCGAGGGAGTTGGCTGGCAGCTCACATCGGAGGCGCTAGCATGTGAGGCCTTGAGGGAGGGGAAAGGTTGAAGGTGGGGGCGATTCCCACGTAATCGGGCAGGAACTTGGACCCTTTCGGGGTATCCACCGGCACTTATTCGCTGCCATGCGGCACCCACGTTACGAGGATTCGGCTGAGCGCGTGACAGACTACGGTGTGCACTTTGCACTCCGGCCCATCATGCCATCATGCCACCATGCGCTGGTTACTCAACCGCAATCCGGGAGCGAAGGAAGGGGGTCCCAGAGGGTTCAATGATTACACAAGTTAGAAACCAACAAACATGTGGGAAACATGTGGTATAGACTGGTGACCAATCCATCTAAAAGAGGCAAGCCGTCGCTACTAGATCTGTTGTGTGTGCCTGTTTTTGGGGTTAGTCTCCTGTACTAGTAGACCGCCACTTGGCAGGCCCTTAGGTAGGAAGACAGTCGTTCCTGTAGTTTTGGGTTAGCTCACTGGCAGGTCTGTAACGCGTACACATAGCTCAAGGACCCTGTTTTTGGGCTTATCCGAGCCAATTCCGAGCCAATTC
The DNA here is from genome assembly GCA_038091575.1 of Leccinum subgranulosum. Lineage (NCBI taxonomy): Eukaryota > Fungi > Basidiomycota > Agaricomycetes > Boletales > Boletaceae > Leccinum > Leccinum subgranulosum. The sequence continues at coordinate 35,770 of JBBPOS010000120.1, forward strand.
CGAGCCAATCAGAGCTTGCGAAACGAACAGAATCTCATACGTTACAAGACTCCACGCGCCCACTAACAACAGCAATGTGCCAGTACTAGTACGTACTGACTTACATACTGACATGCTTTCATATCTTGCGTCCCTCTTATATCCATCCAAAATTTTTAGGGTTTCACAAGCGGCAGAATCCAAAAAATCAAATTCTATGTGCTCCGGCGGCTCCACTCAGTCACGACGCTTCCGATCGTCTCATACGGACAGATTGCACATGCTTAATTCTGTGTAAGTACTTATGACAGTCGATATGCGTCGCCTCCCAGAAAAGGATCAGTTTTGGATGGATATAAGAGGGACGCCAGTAGTCCCCAGTTTCTAGACTTGAAGCATAACATTCGACATGATGTCGCTAAGGCCGATCAGCTCCAGGATTTCGTCGATAGCAAACACTTTTGCCAGATTCATGTCGCATGTTGGGGCGCCCAGGGCTACTCGCTACTCTCCGAGTCCTAGCTCGGCTCTAATTCCCCCCGCTCCTCGTGCTCACCGCCTCTCACTACCCCCCCAGCACCGACCGCCTCCATTTGTTGCCAGTGGCTATTCAAGTCCTTTACACCCAGAACGTGATCATTTCCGCTCGCTCCTCAAGGGTTTCCTCGAGCGCTGCAATGTCAAGTTTGAGATCACCCCGCTAGACAACGACTTCTACGAGGAGTGTATCGGAGACGCGAAGCGACGGGGGTACCCAGTAGATGGTGTCAACTCTGTGCGGACGTTTTTGCCCTTGGGGGTCTCTTATGCGGGAACAGCCGGCGCGCATCTCTCTCACCGCCCGACCCTGACATGGATTGCGCTCTACACGTCATGTAGCTTCTTCGTGGACGAAATATCCCAACGTTTCCCAGAGGAGATGCGTAACATGTATCGCTTCAACGACAAGTTCATTCGCGGGGAACCACAGGGTAGCGCCGTGCTGGACGCGTACGCAGACCTCAACCGTCGGACCTCAGAGTTATATCCACCTGTTGCTTCCCAGTTGATCACGGCGTCAACGTTGAACTATGTCGCCGCCAATCTACTGGAGTACGAGACGAAGTCGATGAAGGTATGTATCACTGTTGGAGACCATCGACGATATGTTACTGATGCAGTGGCGAGCAAGGTTTTGGAAGTTGCAGAAAAGTATCCGACTTACCAGCGCAACCTGTCTGGCCTCGCCGTAGCTTATGCGTTCATGGTGTTCCCGCGAGAGATCCCGTTGGCAGACTACATTCAGGCCATTCCTGAGATGTTACCGTTCATAAATAATCTCAAGTGCGTAGGACCTTCGTCCCATCTGTTGTTCGCGGAAACTTGTTGACGAAGCACCTCAGCGACATATTATCCTTTGACAAGGAACAGGCGGAGGGGGAGAAAACCAACCACATCTCCAATATATCTGCTTGCACCCAAAGATCGAAAATGGAGGCATTGGGTGAATTGATGGAGACGACGATCGATATGTACAAGCGGACCGTAAAAATATTGGAGGTGACGTCCCCAGAGGCTTGCGAAGTGTTTAAGCGGTATGCGGCCGGATACTTTCGCTTCCACTTCGCTAGTACATGGAGATACCATATGGACGACTTGAACCTGTAGGTACTTAGTAGGCACTTCCACTTGTATTTTGCTTGATGTGACGCCAGCACGAATCTAATCTCTCCGACCCCTTTCGAGTTATGTGAGCCATGGCTGTGCAAGTCTACCAAGCTTACTTCACGTTTTGCTGCCTGCAAAAATACAGACTGATAGGTCCCGAGCCAACGTAGCAATATTCTAATAGTACAAGTATGTACAGAGAACATCTATATCGTTGGCCTGAGCATGAAAGGCCTGTACTCGCTCGATCATACGTTCCCAACAGACCAGCAAACTCTTGTATTCCAAATCGCAAAGAGATCCGAACAGGAATATGTTCCAATGATGTGCATGGCTTAATTTTTAAGTTAAATTAACTTCGTTCAGTGAAAGAGGATGCGCATATCAGGGTCCAACGGCGATATCGAAGGATCGTTCGGAAGGAATATTCACGACGTCACCTCCATTACAAACTTGGGTTCGATCTTGACAAGCTTCCCCGTTTCGTCGAGGGGCGCTTCGAACGAAAACACGGAAAAAAACATAGCGATGGTGAGCCACATCGAAGCGTCTGCAAGGACTCTGCCAGCGCCTTTCAGAGGGGGTTACGGATCAATCACAAAAGAGTATGATGGTAGCTCGTCACAGACTTACAGTTCCGCTTTCCGAATATTGTACCGTGTCGTTGTTGAAAATGCCTTGTTCGTCGAAGAACTGGCTAGGATTGAAGTTGGATGGATCGAGTCTCGTCGTGGTCAAATCTGGAAAAGAGGTGTTCAATATTCGCCTAGGACTTGCCAAACGTTAGAGAGTATCATGACGCCTGTTGTGTGACGGTAATACATATATCGCCTAATAATTTGTCTTGTTCAACTCGCTCTACCTACCTTTTAGGAAGCTGCACCTCGATGGACGTCATCATTATCGGCGCTTCGGGCGACCGCTGCACACGACGCCGTCGTAAGTAGAAACTCGCGTATCAAGAACGAACCACCTACCAAATGGAAGTGTTGATCCGATGCAATCGCAGAGTTCTCTCTCAAAATGGTCTTGATATACGGCAGGCTCGGCCTATCAGTGGCTTCCGGAAGCCTTTCGGTTCCTACGACAGCTCGAGTTTCCTCTTGTGCACCTCTCTGTACCTCTGAATACAACACCGATCGCGAGCACAAAGACCTGAAGTGCCGAATCCGACTACCATCCTTGTCAGTTAGAGTTCAGATGTCGTTGAATGAGAGGGACTAGCCGATACAGCTGACGAACAACATGATCAGGCCCGTGGTCCACTTGGACCCTCGCAAGATGTGTTGCTTACCGAACAAAAGACGTTGCTGCGACCCCTCTGATGAGTTAGAAGATATGCACCGAATCAGCTTGTTTCTCGTCTTTCCGAGACAGTGCGTTTCCCATTATACATGGTGCGATCAGTCCCTCCGCCTGGACATTCATATTCGACAAACCACACTATCTGATCTTGCAGGTACTTAAGGGGGGGGAGGGGGGCTGTGAACCACCAGTCTATCACTTTCCGCATCTCTGTCGCGGTGCGCTGCCAGGTCGCACCGGGGAACCACGAAGGTATATACATCAGTGTTTTGGGCTCGAATCTCTGGATAAATGACGCAAGGGAAACGCAGAAAAAAATAGCAGACCTCGACGGATTTGCGAGGTAGTTGAGAATGTCGCCGATTTCTTTCAGCTTGTTGACCATCGGGTCGGATCCCGGAGCAGGATGATAGCCGTAGGTAGCAGCCATCGCAACCGCAGTGGAGTGCCTAGAGACCAGTCTAGTCACATATGGCTAGCCCGTTGGTTAAAATACGGACGTTCCAAAGTGTTTCTCGAAATTGCCAGGGTTGGGTTGTACGAAGCGACAGCTTCGTTGCTGAAACACCCTCCTCTGTGCTTTCCGTTCGTCGTCGCAGGGTATAAATTTAGTATTCCAGCTCATGTCCAGCCTGACTTTTAGTACACTCGTCAGAAGCGCGATCTTGAATCCAAAGTATGGGAAAGGACTCACAGGTCGTTTACGGGTACGTAGGGCCTGTTATGATAGGTTTTAGAACGTATCTCGAACAGATCCCTGATGGCTTCGTAGGATTTCAGGATGGTCACATCTTGCGTTAGTACGCGGACATTTGTCATGAACGAGGTCACCTGGGAGAAGAGTACAGAAAAGAGGTACTTGCTCACTATATTTCTTCCCAAGCTTCTTATACGCGATCCACAGCTCAGCACTCGCCATATCGCGTATGTTCCTCAGAGGGGGCCATCCGGGGGGGCTGGGAGGAAAGTTGGGCCTGGCGATGATCTCCTGCGGACGTGGTACGCGGTTATTCCTACAGCCGGCTCGATATGTCAGGGAAAAGTACTGTAGTGCTGTGACACCGTGGGCCCATCAGACTCGGAATCCATGCTGAGGCTAGCGACACTGTGCCAGCAGGAATAGTACAGTATGGTCCTGCAGCTGGGCCACTGCAGCGCCGCACCCAACATCATCATGATGCTAAGCGAACCTTGAAAAAAAAACTTTGGGTGGCGCCTTCTGATGTCACTTCCAAAAGAAGCTAGCGGCTAGCGGGTTCCGAGCCTCTGGAAGGTGACCAAATCTAGAGGAAAGAACTGCGTCAGGGCCCTTGAGTACTTAGAGCACGCGGCAATCTAGTACAGTTCGAGAGAAGGCTACGCCGTGGCGGTGACCGTTTTCGCTTTCCAAGACCTTCCATCAAAATGTACATAATATCGCTAGAGCTCATCGAAGGAAATTCCGCCCCGCATGCTGATACCTGAGTAGTTTTTGCTTCTTATCGCGGCAGTATTAGTACCCTCTTGCTTACTAGATTCTTAGATTTCTTAGATCTAACTCTGTTCATCGAGCTATCGCCGCCGCATCAGAATCTGTCATCCTCACTCCCAATGCCCATATATATGCTGCAGAGGGATTCAAGCAGAGGGATTCAATTTTTTGGTTTCTTGACTTGCGCCAGTACAAAAAAGGGCAAATCTATAGAATGAATCGATGCGTTCTTACACCCGGCCCGGATCAGTCTGGATCATTAATATTGTCCTCACTCATCCTAGTGGGTTTCCTAGATCGGAAGAGTATGATGTAGGAGACAGCAAGGACAACTTGAAGGCACTTGTACTCTCGGGTCCTGGTCCGCAAGCTAGTAAGCGAGCCTCAATCAAACCTTTCAAGTATACGTACTTTAATTGGAGAAAGAAAATTATGGCAAACACCTTTGCACCGTCCACTCAGTTTCTTTCATGAGATCACACAACATGGATACAGCAAGCGCGGTGGCTATTTCCTTGATCTGAGAGGGCCATTAGTCGGCACCTTCCTTGCCTTAGTGTACGTCTCTTCCCGTGACGCGTTCCGTTTATACTCCGTGTTGCGGTGGCTATTTCCTTGATGAGAGGGCCACTAGTCGGCACCTTCCTTGCCTTAGTGTACGTCTCTTCCTGTGACGCGTTCCGTTTATACTCCGTGTTCTCTGAAATCTGATAAATGTCGGCTTATAGCCGTCGAAGCAGGACCGTCATTATCGGGTGACTGTAGCCCTAAATTCTTGTGGTCCGTTCGAGGAGAGCGAGTCTCCAGAGTCCAGACGAATGCGATAATGATGCTCAGCCGCTTTTTGCAAATAGCCAAGATTGGTACAGTTGGAGTGGAGAAAGTTGAGCTATTCACTGGCCAATAAGGCAATAAGGCCTAAGGGCAAGTAAACTTGAGTAAAACCTCGGGATCAATGTTACAGCAGCGAGATAGATAGTTCCGTGGATAGAGAACTACCTGATAGTGACGGAATTCCTGTAATATGCATGCATCAATTGCATTCTTGCGTAGCATCATCTAGAAGCAAATGAACGAGCATTTCATGTGGCATGAACTCGGACATGACTCGATGACTTTACTATGATACGTACCATTCGGCGAGAAAAGTCGTTTATGCCATAACCTTGCTCACGAAATGCAGAGTTACTCCTCTGGGATAACGCACTGCCAGTCTAGACCACATAACTCATTGACGAGCGGATCAACTTCCTCTTCCTGGAGTCGCGAATGTGGTCCGAGTCGGAATGGCCAGAGGAGTTTGTACGCCTCATTTTGCGCTTGGGAGTACGCCTGAAGCAACGATGACGACGACAGTCGCATTTCTACATTTTTCGCGAGTCCTCTGGCGTTGACGAAATTCCGATTGGCAAAGACGTGGTCATATGTGCAGGAGGCATCCTACTACGTAGTGTTTGAGTGTATTTGTTAAATCACGTGAATATTTAAACCCAGCCTAACTTTATCCCTCGAACCCTCCAGGTCCTCCTGCACAAGGATGGGAAGGAGCCTGAGTATTAGGTCGCCTTATGTGTCCACCGGAGACAACTTGGGGCCAACCCGGACTCGGAGGCTTTCAAGTTGCAATTCCGAGTCCCCTTCCACTTTGTCCACATTCGGAAGGATGGCGGCACGTGTGATATGACTTCCTGTTAGAGAAATGAAAAATAAATATTTGCATCTTCCTTCGACTGACCGCAACTTGAACATGACCGCAACCGGCGTCATGGTAGTACCAGACCAGACTGGAGGGTGGAGGGTGGAGGTTGGAGGTTGTCTGTGTACAATATATATATGGTTTACTTTACAGCCTATCCCACAACTTGCAGTCATGTGTCCCCCCAGATGCTGTCAGCAAGTTCCCTCACCAGCTGCAACTTGCTCTTCATGTCGTCCATCGTGAGCAAGTTGCCTTCCTCGTACGACGCAAAACCACACTGAGGAGAGACAGAAATGCGCTGCAGCGCTTCATCCACTGTCTCTCCCATACCGTTCGCCACGATGCGCGCAGCCTCGAACACGCGTTCTTTAAGGGCGGTCTTGTCTTCGAGTTGCGGGAATTTACTGGTAATGAGACCCAAGACGACAGATTTGTGCTTGGGAAGGTGTTTAAGAGGTTCGAACGTGCCTGTACGAACCTCCCGATCAGCTGATGCAACGACTAGGCAACTCTGGTTGCAAGAAGAGAAAACACACCGGCACGTTCGGTATCGTATTCGAGGTAGTAACAGTCCACGTTCACGTGGTTGAACAGCTTGACCGCGATCGCGTCATAACCACCCTCCGCGAAATGAACCGAGTGCCTCCAGTTCCCTCGACACAGGTGCATACCGACCCTCATGTCTTTTGGACGTGTCGCAAGGCAGTTGTTGTGCAACCGAATGTATGTGTCGAGCAGGGCATCTGGGACCTTCCCTTCATCTCTCATGTCCTTGAGCATTCTCTCGTCGCAAAAGTAGGCGAGGAGCGGGTCATCGATCTGGACATTGCGGCAGCCAGCTGCATACAGGGCCTCGAGCTCTTGTCGGTAGGCGGCGGCGATATCGTCGAAGTAGCCTTCATCGTTAGGATAGACTTCTGATTTGAACGCATGCTCTCCTAGTGGTCCCGTGAGTGGCTTGTCAGAACGCCAGGTAGGGAGGCGTGCGCACCATGACGTAGGTGGAACCATTCGGGAGTTGCGATAGTCATCTTGATATTTTTGACTTCATCGGGATGAACTAGTTTCTTGATAGCTTCGAATTGGGGAACATAACCAGATTTGACCCATCGAATCTTGCCCGTGCACAACATGGTAGACGCTGGTCTAATATCTGGAAAATGACTGAGTGTTCCTACGATCCGTGTTGAATGGCACTCACTTTTGGCAGCGAAAGCGTACAGCTTTGAATACCAAGTTATCTCTGGATAAACCAATGATTTGACACACGCTCAATTCACCTTGAAGATTCCGAGAGGCGGATTTTGGACCTCTTAAACTAAGGTCAAATTTGATCTCGTCGCAGAATACAGGCGGAGAGCCTTACCTTCGAAACCTTGTAGAAACTCGAAAAAGCCGTGGTGGAACCTTCAAGTTGACATCCACAAGATCAGATGCAGGCTGACCATATTATTGATCACAATAACACATACATGCGTCGCCTGAACGAGATATCAGTATGGCGTTTGGCGCTGTGATACCGTGACGCTCACCCACCTGTACTCGCCATCGGTGAACCCTTTTATACCGACTTCCCGCTGCATGTTGATTGCCTCTGCGATCGCCCGATCTTCGGTCTCCCGTAGTTGCTCCAGAGTAATCTCTTTGCTACTAAACTGCCTCCTCGCTTCAAGGAGGTAACCTGGGCGGAGCAGTGAGCCGAGATGCTCAGCACGGAAAGGAGGAGTTTGCTTGGACGCCATGTTTAGCAGAAAGAAAGTACCTTGGTGTCAGTAGTGGGGGCAACGGTTTATAAGTCATCTGATCATGAACCTGCTGCTCATAGCGCTCACTGCTCAGATGAAAAGACCCTGGACAGTGTTTACATAATTCGTCTTGAACCACACGTTTTGATCCGAGAGCCGAGTTCCAACGTACTGCCGCGTCCGACGTCCGCGTCAGCGGGTCACCATCTCGACACTCAACGCTCGCCTCTTACCTTGAGCTCGCAGTCAAGGCAGACTCGGCTCCGTTCACAACATTCATGATCAGCAAGTTCATCCAAGCTGAGACATCCACGATTGGACATCTGAGCCTGGACCCGACCTTCCCAACTCCATATTTGACGCTACTTAATGTTGACCTCTGGGTCCTAGATTCGCCAACTGGCATGCCAAAATGCATTCCTTGGTATCATGTCCGAGGAATTACCTTGCCGAGGTACATGCCACCGATTAAGTCAAGCTGAATTCCATCGGTTTGGACATGCCGTTCAATGTTTCGAATATGGTCTCAGGTTTATCTTCAAAGTTGGCCAGTCAGTCCCCTTTGATCCTCCTGTCAAACTGAAGTTCAAAAGAGCGGACACCGCACCCGCCGCTGTCTGAACAACATCCCCCAATCTCCCGGCGAGCATCCAAGATGACTAGATATCTTCGTTTCGCATCCCTCGCTTTCTGCTTCTGCTTAACCGCACTATCAGGTCGAACGCTTGCAGACAATATTCAGGTCGACGGAAAACAACTCAGTGCGTTCGTCACCGAACACAAGGGCATCTCTATGCACGGACACGGCGTGCAGGAGAAACGCAAGCGCGGTGGGCGTAAGTATTTTTTGAAGCGTTGTGACGCTTCTGAACATGGTCATCGTTCGAAAACGCCAGCAAGTTCCGAGGCATCAGATTCAAACGCTGCCGGAGCCGGAGGACCCAGCTTCAAGAAATGGGGACTGGCGTGGCCCAACGGGGACGCTTCGTACCTTTCGAACTTTGCCCGTCCGAAAGTTCGCTAGTGCGATTGTTCTTTTTCGTCTTCCGCGCGTATGCTAACATCACCCCCAGTCTATATACCTGGAGCCCGTATCTCCCCCCTTCGACAACCCAGCTTGGTTTGGAGGGTATTCCCATGTTATGGGGGTGGAGTCAGGTTGACGATTTCCAGAGCATGGTAGTTCAAGGATATGCGACTAAAGTTCTGGGGATGAACGAGTATGTTTACAGCCTTCCTGGATCGCGCTTCTGATGCGATTACCTAGGCCAAACGAGCCGTCTCAATCGAACATGAGCCCCACGGACGGCATCTTGCTGTGGAAACAGTATATAGATCCGCTCAAATACCAGGGATACTACCTTATATCTCCAGCGTGCACAAACGATCAAGCAGGACTTGATTGGATGCAGGCGTTCGTGGAAGGGTGCAACGACTGCCAAGTAAGGTGTTCGATCACTGCAATTGTAACATAATATTAACTTTGCAACTTGCGACAGATCGATGCCATCGCGTTCCATTTCTATGGCACCGACCCGCAAGCGTTCATTCAACATGCCACAACCTTGCACGACGCGTACAACAAACCTATATGGATCACCGAGTTTGCAGACCAAGTAAAGTCTTTTGCCGGTGTCCATTCCAGCGAAAAAGTTGAGCACTGATGTTGCAATAGAATTTCAGCGGCAGTGGCAGTCAAGCGTCGATGTCTGATATCTATGCATTTCAAAGTGAAGTAGACGATTTCATAAACGATACTCCGTGGGTCGAGGCCGCCTTTCCGTTTGGTACGCCGGACTTCTTTTTCTTCTGACGAACGCTCGCGACTGATCCGATGTTCAGGAGCGATGCATGATCTGCAGGGGGTCAACGATGGGAACTCACTGCTTACTGCTGATGGGTGGCCGACATCTCTGGCGTATAATTACTTTGGTTGAGTGGTCGTCGAGTTTTGAAAGGTGACACTCGGGAAATGTGGATTGATATACCTCTCTTAGTTTTGTACAACTACTTGAAATGATTGGACGTGTGGATCACGTAAAGGAGATTTGTAGCTTGGCTGGAAGACGAGCGCCACTAGACGTTATCAATAGATATTTGAACTTGACATCCAGCCTGCCAGTGGAGCGGAACGCCTGATCATGACGGCGACGTGACGCGACGCGTTTCATTTTCCCACGGACATCACTTTCTCCCGACCAGAAATAATGTCAGAATTATCAGCCTAGTAAGTAAAGTGCACCTTTCTAGCGCAAGAAAGCTGCGTGCTTATGCTACTGAACACAGTGAACTAGAACGCGAGGCAAACATAGCCCGTAACCGTGCGCTCCTCGAACAACTGGAGCTCAAGGGTGCTGTCGCGACCCTCGGCGTGCCAGTCAAGCAGAAATCCACGCCGAAAGCAAAGCCAGTTGCCCCATCCAAGAGGGTCAAGCGCGAGCTGCCCGAGGAAGGGCCGCGTCGACAGAGCGCACGGCTGCGGAAAGGGCCAGAGGTCGACCCTAACGAGACACCCGCGCAGAGACGGAAACGGTTGGCTGAGGCTGAGGGGTTGCGGAAGAAGGAAGAGGAAGAACGCGTCTTGGTAGAAGAGCAGGCGCGTTTGGCGAAGCGTCCCAGGCCGCAGGATCTCGATCTCACTGTGCTTACTTCGGCCGAAGAACTAAGCGACGAGGAGTTGAGTGCTTTGCGGGACTCACTACAAGCCATCACTGGCAAGTCCATTCCGAGGGGGATAGGCAATGTGGACGCGTGGGTATATGAAAACGATAAACATGACGAGAGGGAAGCTCAGGAGCTCAGGGAGAGACTAGGAACAATGAAGGTCGTTTCGAGGGCAAAAGTAACACAAGACCGACTCTATAGTGCGGCATATCATCCGGAACCAACGAAGGATCTAATCTTTTTTGGAGGTAAGTGAATTTGCTTCGGGTTGTCTCTCTTCTGAAAGTTTCGTAGACAAGCATGGGCAACTCGGCATTTGGGATGCGCGGGCACCTGCTGAAGAAGTGGCCGATGAAGATGGCGATGTTGGACCCGCAAGCGAGGGTTCACAAGGTAGATACTGGCGCCTCCAAGCACACTGGCCCGCCACCTCCAAATCCTCCCTATCGTCCATCAGGATAGACCCAATAGACTCACACAGCGTGAGCTCGTTCGGTCTGGGCTATATTTACCATCTCATCCTCCGTTAACAGCTGTACACGACATCTTATGACTGCACTATCCGCCAATTTTCCTTCGTCTCAGGCATTTCTCATCAAATATATTCGTCTTCAGACGTCTTGATCACTTCTCTTGATCTGATCCCTTCCGGCTATGAAATGTGGATATCCGATGCGGCTGGAGGCGTAACTCATTTAGACCTCCGGGAAGGCCCCAATCATTCCCGCTGGTACGGACTTTCAGACCAGAAGATAGGGAGTGTTAGTATAAACCCGACTAGTCCCCATTTGGTCCTGACGGCTTCCAACAGCCGATCTTTAAAGTAAGCGACCTCGTGTCTCGTCCCATCCGTGATTCATTTATGAGCGCAGGATATGGGACACTCGAAAACTGGATTCCCTTGCGTCCAAGCAACACAGAGGTACTGCGTCTTTGCCCTCTTCGCCCTCCTCTGGACCGCTTGAGTTCGACTTTGAGACGGTTCAGAAATTCATCGAGTCGAAAAAAGGGGGTGGTGCGCTTCGCGGTGAATATGCCCACGGAAAATCTGTCACTTCTGCATTTTGGGATCCCAGAGGGCGAGGTATCGTGAGTACCAGTTATGATGACAGGCTGAGGAGTGGGTACTGTCCATGTTTCGTGCTGGTTTCGTGTTGACGGTAACAACGACTAGTTTGGGAGCTCGATGCGGGGAAATACGACTCTTCTCCCGTCTTCCCTACACTCACACCCTTCAGTCGGATACAACACAATTGCCAGACTGTAAGTAGTAGACGCTCCTCTGTTTTCGGTATTCCGATCCATGATTGACAATCAATCCAGGGAAGATGGGTGACACCTCTGCGTGCCGTATGGAGCCCCAATCCAGATGTTTACCCCCATTTCACGGTGCGTGTTAAACTTACCACCAGTGGACGCGTGTAGAACGTAATACCGATGTGTACTATACATCAGGTCGGGAATATGGATCGCTCCCTCAACATCTATTCCTGCAAGGTGCGTCCTTTCCTCGATCCAAGACTTTTGTTGTTCATCCACTCTGATACCATTGCCATCCAGGGAGATCTCGTCGCAAAGTTATCAGATCCCGCGCGGTGCGTCGACTCTTCACCGTTCTCGAACTTTCTTGAACTGATTGGACGGGCTAGGATCACTGCGGTCCAGGCTGTCGCGTGTATGCATCCGAGTGTTGTCGAGCGGAGTGCGACGGGCAATGCGAGTGGGCGATGTGTGTTGTGGGCACCTGCCAATTTGGAGTAGTGCATCGACTTGGGTGTTTTGAATGCCAAGGTATTGTCAGTGTCGAACTGGTGAGCAGGGGAGCTGCCGAGGTGCTCCGTTGACAGTCTCTCTCGCACGAGTGTTTGATGGACACGTGGTACGCTGTAACATTTGACCATTCTTGTTCGGTAACATATTAATATGCGTATTCACTGTAAAAGAGGTGCAGCGGGGAACGAAGGTGCTCCACCTAACACACTAGTCCGATCACTTGACAGAGCCAGGTCCACAGCCCATGGATGTCGAAAATCGGTCTTGTTTCCGCGCACTTTGACAACGGGTCGCCACGTGCTATCACAGAATCCGGAGCTCGATTCATCATGCATCAGCCTCGTGTTCTCGGGGTTCACAAATAGTACAGTGCTAAGTGAGTTGAACACATGCAACCCGAAGTAATCATGCACTTGAAATTGAATCAAGCGAAACATTAGACTATATGTAGGTTCGTCGTTGAATGTCGATTACGGCTGCTGAACGCTGAGGACCCCAGGCTCATGATCATCTCTCATCATGATAGTATATAGTGGTATATTCACAATAAAACGACAAACATCAATCTATTAGGGGGAGAAAGGACGGAGGGAAAAAAAACAAGCATGATAGAGAACGAACCGACCGTGTCACGTACATACACCACAACGGATGATGTCTCCGCTTTTCACCAAGGTTTGACAAGAGGGGGAGAAGACGTGAGAGAGACAACAGAAAATTCAAGGTCCCTACCACGTGAACGTACATGTCCTTTTTCATTGAGTATCATCCCTGACAATGAACCATTGGGGAGAGGAGTTGGTAATCGGGGAAAAGGCAAAGAAGATCAGATGAGTGCGGAAAGTTCAAGGGTAAAGGATAGCAGAGATGGATGGGACGGACTGGGTCATCAAGTCTCCGCCCTTCGCCTATCACACAGAGAACCCGCTGCATCCCTTCAGACCTCCCTCTTTTCGCTCGACAACATGACCTGGACCCGAAACCTGCAAAAACCAACCACTCATCGCGACCTGCAACTTTCGCAAAGAAGACCAAGACCGACGGGAGAGGACAGCCTAGAGGAAATCTTCGGCTCTCGCACGTTTCTTCCCTCTCATCTCCTCTGGAGCAAGACCTGCTGAAGGTGATGATGCAGCATTTGTCACTTCCTTTGCGAAATAATATTTAGACGTATGTGCACGTTTCTCTTCCTATGTCCAACTGTGAGCATCGACCAACAAAATAGCAGAGGTTACGCACTGGAGAGAAGTTGGGATCTACATATTTAAGTTCCGTCTTCTTCTTAAACGGTGTGTATTTTTGTTCCAAAGCTGGATTTGGAAGGGCAAGCGGTGGCGGTTGACTCTGGGCAGATACTGATCCAATAGGTGGCTCAGGCTTTGCAGGCAACGCTGGCGTAGGGGTGCCATTGCCCGCAATGGGAGTGGCTGACGTAACGTTTGCGTTCATGCCGGGGGGAAGGAAAGGAGAACCAGAAGCAGCAGGTACAAAAGCCGGGGGAGGCGGGAGCGGTGGGCGAGACATGCCTGGCGGGAAGGGGGGCGTACCTTGAAGAGGCATACCAGCTGGAGGTGCCATCATGCCTGGAGGGAGCATCGGGAACCCAGGAGGCGGAGGCCTGTTATGTCATCATATTAAACGCACACAATGGGAAAAATATTGTTAGCATCAATTTCCCCGAGATTGAAACAAACCTTGCAAGCGAGGCATGGACTCACCCAGGGGGGAAACCGGGCATACCAGGTGCACCGGAGAAGAGAGGTGGGAAAGGAGGATGCGCACCTGGGAATGCCCCCGTAGGAGGTGCACCTCCCGGAGGCATAAACGGAGCGGGTGGCGCACCTGGAATCAATCCTGGTGGTGGTGATATTCCCGTCGGAAGTGATTGCATAGCAGGCATGGGAGGAGCCGTATATGCTTGAGGCGGTGCGCCATACACTGCCCCACCCTCGGATGTACTTGGTGCAGTAGCCGATGCAGCATCGGTAGAGGTACCGCCCATGAGCGCCTTGTGGGCTTCAAGCTGAGCGCGAAGCTCCTCCTCTGAGAGAGGCTTGTTGTCCACTTTGGGTCTTTTAGCTTGTGGTTGGGATATTGATCCCGCTGCGAGGCCGAGTTCTATTTCCTTGCGGCGTTTGTAGTCTGCCACGTCCGGAGCAGGAATGCCTTCCATGCCAAAAATCTCGACTTCGTAGCCATCACGACCAGGAAGCGCATTCTCGATTCGTGGGAGGCTAAGGGAAGGACATGGATGTCGGATCGGTGATGAATCAAGAAGAAAAAGACGACTCACTTTTCGGGCTCGAGTTTGTGTACTTGTTGGATGTGGACTGCAAGACCACCGGCGGTGTTCAAGCGACGGGGACACATGTTACACTTGAAATGCTTTGCCTTTTGGTGCTGCATGAGGACTGCGCAATGGATGAGTCATGACAATGTCCAGCCAAGGGGCGCACAGACCTTTCTCGTCCTCGAATTCTCGTTCGCAATACCAGCACCATGGCCGAATGACCTATAAACTAGTCAAGTAGTGTTTACAAAGTTGTGATGTGAACTGACCTGCTTGTTCTTTTTCTTTGCCATGTCGTCGTCGTTGCAGAGAAAGAAGAGTCAAAGGAAACTTTTTCCCCCGAGACCGACCGGTGACGACCGTGGGAATAATAAACGGTCCCGTGCTTATTGATTATGTAATTATCCGGAGAAATTGTCTTTTGACTTGCAACGATGCCCACCGCAGTGAACGGTACAAGTGCAAAGGCAATTCAATCCAGAAACCAACTACGTCGCGCAAAGATAAAGCAGAGGAAGGCTGCTGCTAGTACCTCGGGACAGGTCAGTTTCTTTCTCTCCTCTTGCTGTGTTGTCTGACCGACCTGTGCGTGCAGGACTCCAATGGAGCAAATGGGGACATGAAAAGAGAGCGCTCGGAAGACTTTGTTGGTGACAATGTCGAGTACGTGGTTGAGCAGCTGGATGTCAAAGACCCGGCCCTCGAGGCCTTTTCCGACATCTTTGCCAAGTTCCAGGCTCCCATCGATCCCTTGGAGGTGCGCGTCCCCACATTGAACTTTGCGAAAATGCCAAGTTGACGACTCTATAGGTCAGGAGCTCTGAGCCTACCAAAGGCGAAGTTATATATTCAGATGACGACATGGCTTCCGACGCAGGTTCGGACAATTCGGACGCACCCAAAAAACCCCTCTCGAAAAAGAAACAACGTAAAATGAACAGACTTACCATTGCCGAACTTAAACAGCTCGTTCCAAAACCCGAAGCAGTCGAGTGGACTGATCCTTCCGCTGCAGATCCGAGATTACTCTTACATCTCAAATGCTATAGGAACACCGTGCCTATCCCCGCCCACTGGAGCGCAAAGAGAGATTATTTGCAGGGCAAGAGAGGTATAGAGAAACCGCCATTCCAATTGCCCTCATATATAGCAGACACTGGTATTGCTACAATGAGGGATGCCATCAAAGAGAAGGAGGCCAACATGTCACTGAAAGCGAAGACGAGGGAGCGGGTTCAACCAAAGATGGGAAAGATAGACATCGACTACCAGAAATTGCATGACGCATTTTTCAAGTTCGCCACGAAGCCTCTCGTGACCAGCTTTGGTGAGATGTAAGTGTATTCTCAATTTACCCGACATAAAATGCCAACTCATGCCACTCGCACAGGTACTACGAGGGCAAAGAATTCGAGACATCCTTGAAGGAGAAACGACCCGGCGATTTGTCACCCGAGCTCGTCGAAGCCTTGTCCATTCCACCGCTGGCGCCTCCCCCGTGGCTCATTAGCATGCAACGCTTTGGACCTCCACCGAGTTACCCTACACTACGTATATCAGGTCTGAACGCGCCCATACCGGAAGGCGCACAGTGGGGTTTCCATCCTGGTGGATGGGGCAAACCTCCTCTGGACGAATACAACCGGCCGCTCTACGGTGACGTCTTTGGGGTGTTGCCCAAAGTCAGTGATATTAACGTACGTGACACAACTTACATAAAACCCTCGGTCGAGTGTTCACGTCATCCTCAGATCGGTGAACCAATCGACAAGAACCCATGGGGTGAACTTGAGCCCGAAGGTAAGCACCTCTGGTAACAATAGTGCAGCATACGTATTCACTGAACGACTTAAAGAGGAGGAGGAAGAGGAGGAGGAGGAGGAATCAGAGTCGGAAGCAGAGGAAGGGCCCGAGGCTGCCGCTCCATCAGATGGCCTGCAGACACCATCGGGTCTCGAAACGCCCTCTGGTCTTACGTCTGTCGTATCGACTGTTGCAGGGGGACTGGAGACACCCGATTTCTTGGAACTCCGGAAAACAGCACCGTCGAGGGAGAGAGAGGAGGATACGGGTCCGCGATCGTTGTACCAGGTTGTTCCGGAGAAGCAGACGTCGGTGCGGGGAATCATGGGAAGCGAAAGAGGGTACGATGTTGCTGCTGTCACTGCATCTGGAGCACCTATACCTGTTTTGGGAGACGAGAGAGGGACAAAGGTACGCCTATTTCCGGATATCTAATCCTTGTAACTGACGAACGGAACATTCGCAGCGGAAATCCAATGGCGTGGAAGTTTCACTCGATGCTACAGAGCTGGAGGGGCTCTCGGAGGAGGAGCTCCGCCGGAAATACGAACAGCACTCACGTGGGTCTGCGGGTGTCACCGGGTCGAAGGAGGACTTTTCGGACATGGTTGCAAAGGAGATGGCGAAGAAGAAACAAAAGATGGAGAAGGAACGGGAGATGAAGAAGGGCAAGGAATTCAAGTTTTGATCCTTTTGTTGGTCTTCCTTTTTGTCGTGTCTTTACGGTAGTACATATTTATTCTGCCAGTCAAGTTGCCGGATCAGAAGCACCGAGTTGGGAATGTTAGTGATGGAAGGTACGGGGCTGTGCTATCGGTGTTCAAGCACACCCACCACTGGTGATTAGGACCCTCCAACAAGCTCAAGGCAGGGCAGAGCTTCCCTGAAGCGATGAACGTTTGACGCTTCCCACTTCTGACAGTGACACGCGGCGACTGCACTACGTTCCACGGTCGTATTCAAGAGAGCGCACATCTTCTTTCTTCGACCCTACCAAATTTCTATTCCAGTTCATACACCTTTCATCATTACCTGTCGCTAGCATGTCTAGCGTGAGGATGTACGAGCCATCTTTCTTCAAATCATTACCCTGCTTGACTTACGTGGTCTTACATGAAGCGCCCTCCAACCGCCTCCAAACGTTGACTTTGTAGTCGGTGGGTCCTACCTCTCTTGGACTTTTTCCAGAAGTTAATGGCATGAAATCGTTTCCTGTTTGCTCGCCTTCCCCATACGCTGGTGATCCGACTGGGCCCCAATACATGTCGATTAGGCTATCCTGGCATTCCGCCCGGAGCAAAGGACCGTCCGCAGGCTGCTGTTAAAGGGGTATGTGTCCTTCCCTCTGCGCCTCCTTCTGGACCCCACTCTCCACCCCACCCTCGATTTCAATTTCGCTCATTTTTTTTTTCAAATCTCGTGACTGATGATTATAATCCCACAGGCCGTGGAAGTCCGCGTGGGTCCTGCAGGCGCAAAGGCCAAGTGGGTGCGCGTCGAGCTCAAGAAGATTGAAACGCTCCCGGGTGGGGGACAGGCGAATTCGTACTATGACCACGTCGGCCCTAGCCCCATCTCACTATGGCAGTCCAGCGAAGATTACTCTGTATTACAATCTGTGTGTGATGACGTATTCCTTTTGTGCATGGACGTTTCTGACAATGATGGCGGTGATTGCGTCGCTGATAGCAAGATCTCCCTTTCTTGATTCGCATTCCAGAATCTATACCACCTAGCATTGCATTGGAGAGAGGTGGTGAGTTGGTTTCGTTGCGACACCCGTCCTTTTCCCCACCTTACAGAATGTTGTTTGCAGCTGGCATTCGATATGAACTTGTCGCGACAGTATGCACACTCGGTAAAAAGTGAGTTTTCTTCGTCCGGATCGCTACGTGTTCTCAGACCATTGCCAGGGGTTTCTTTCGCCGTCGCAAAACGACTGTAATATCACAAGCAACGACCATCATCATCGACAAACACGAGCTGCACTCCACCTGGCCCGTTTACTCGCAACCAGAATCACGCTCTGTCCACCAAGATGGCGTACACCTTACCGTCGAACGCGGTCGTACATGCTACGGGCCTGGAGACCGCGTCTCCGTCACAGCAATTCTCAAATCCGACGCCATCCATCCCGTCGTACTCCGCGGATTTGAGTTCACATTGAAAGAGACCACCATCTTTCGAGCCGGTCCCCAGGCATCGCGGAGTGGCCCCCAACACAAAGTCGCCAACATTGGCGAGCAAAAAGTCCCACTGAACGCGACATTGTATAACGGTACACAACACAAGGCCGAGCTGGGATGTTTGATTCCTAACACCCACACGACCACGACGTTGAACGCAGCAAGACACATCGACATTACTTACGTCATCATTGTGAGGGCGTGGACCGGATCGATGCAGAGTGTCATGATGGAGTTGCCTGTCATAGTGTCCAACTGGCCACGGTGAGTAGGCTTATCAAGGGTAGGGTCAACTGAAACATCTGTCAAATTTTAGGAACGTTTCAGAAGAGGCTATCAGGTGCGTGGTTGGAACTCCTGCTGATACGTAATTCGTCTCAATTTTTGATCTCTTGCCAGACGCATTGGCCCTGCACCTAGCCTGTGCGTGACGTCACCTTCGATCCCGGCAGCGACTGTACCCATCAATACATCTCTTATTCGACCTCGGACCGCCGAGTCCTACAATCAAGATAATCGACCGTCTGGTGCCAACGAACTGGGAATACTCTCCCGCTCCACTAGTTTGCACCCCAAACAATCCCTCCACAGTACTGCGCCGTCGGCATACAATGGAATCGGCAACGCACAGCAGGACGTGGATGAACTCGGAGCTCTCGGAGGTGGTTCTGTAGCAAAAGTGGCGGGGACCATCGACCATCCGGGGTATGGTTCTTCGAGCCGACCGGTCTCCCGAGGTGGACTCGGAGGTATTCATGAAGATTCCCTTCTGGGCAGCGCTGGTTCGGATGGAGGTCATGGAGTGGGCGATCCACGGACGCCCGGCTCAAGGCGAAGAAAACCGAGCGCTAACGCACAAAACCGACTCACGATTACGAATTATAGCGAGCAGGACGCTGCGGAGGGGATTAGTCCTCAGGCATTGATGCCTGCCCGACCGACGACGCCGCCACGTGGTGCCCAAAAGGCGTGGCCTACTGCCGAAAACGAAAAGAGGATGCTGTATGAGAATGCCGTAGCTAGGGTGCAGAAAGTGCAAGGGGCAGCCGCAATGGCGAACGCGACTGCTGCTAGCGAGGTGAGGCAGATATTTTCATCCTATGTTTCTCTTGGATTGATGAATGACCAGATCCTGGGCGGTCCGACAACTACCACCACCACCACCACCACCACCACCCCAACCACCACCACCACGCCTAAGAAATCAACCCCTTGGCCAACGGCAGAATTAGAAAAGATACGATTGTTTGAACACGCTCAGGCCACTGCCAAGCGGACCCAAGCGTATGGAGCCTCTTCACCATCCGTGCTTAGTCGTAGTAACAGTTCCGACAAACCACTCGGGACGACCAGTGTCGTGCCGGGTCCCGCCATCTCGCCTGGGGCTGCCTTGTATCAACAAGCCGTGTCTTCTATATCGTCCAACGGTCCCAGCTCGCCAAACAATCGGGTCGCATCGCCCTCTCCTCCGTCCTCCCTCTCGAGAGTACCCCACTATCCTTCCGCCGAAGAAGAGAAAGCTGCGTTGAGGCGTTATCACGAAGCCAAGCTCGCTGTGGATCGGAACCAAAATACACAATATGCAACCAGGGAGGGGATCGGTGCTAGCTCTTCAGCTGGGGCGGCTGAACCGGTGTCGTATGACGTTCTGTATCCAGAGCCTAATGGAACGGACGATGGGGAGGGGTCGGATGTGCCTCCTCCATTTGATTCGTCGAGCAGCAGCAGTCAACCCCATTACCTGAACGAGAAAGAGAGGTTGAGGAGGCAGTACGAGGCCCAGGACGCTGCAGCGCAGGCTGCTCGCGGGCAGGTGCAGGTGCAAGAGCCACCTTCTGTGCCATCTGACACGGAAGAGGTACCTTCCTATACTGGCCCGCCGCCGCCTGCCAAGGGGAGTGCGTTATCGGAAAAGGAGATCTTGAAATGGAGGTTGGAGGAGCAGGATAGGGTTGCACTCCAGCTACAACAGCAGGAACAGGAACGACGACAACAGGAACTACCGGTTCCCGCGCCCTTGCCTCCCCGTACCAACGGCACCCGTGCACCCCCTGTCCCACCGACTATGAATGGTTTCAAGCCCTTGACAGCAGCTGAGGAAAAGGCGCAACTGCGCGCCAAGTACGAGGCAGAGGAACATGCGATGGGTAACGGACACACGTCAGAGGCAACACCACCACCACTACCACCACCGCGCCACCCGTATGCCAATGCCACCCCCACCAACGATGCCCCGCCCCCTTTGTTACCCCGTCCTCCTGTGGAATATATTCAGGAAACGCAGGAAGCCGATATGCGCGCGCGGTACTATGACACACTGGGTGTCGGTTTGGCGAGCGTGCTCGACTCTCACTCTCCTCCCCTCGCGCCCGTGCCGCCGCCGCCGCGGGTAATGTCTCCGACAGTTTATCCAGATTCTCGCCACAATCGGCTGGACGTACGACCGTTTTCGCCGTTTGAGGCGGGTTTGGAGTATGATAGTATGGTAGGACCGGGGGTGGCGTCCCCTCCACCTCCTGTTATGTATGGTCATGTGCGACCTCCGCCGCCGCCTCCAGGAGGGTGATACTAACCACAATACGCTGCGTATGTTTCTGTTTTGCTCTTATTTAAATCTATCATATGCGGTTCTGTTTTTCTTCTCTCTGTTGCTTGATATCCCCCACTTTTTTGATTGGTACTAATACATACGTACTCTTGTCACGCTCATTTTTCACGTATTTTTCGTTCTGCTTGCATATGACACGTCATTTTTTTCTTGCTTTTCTTTTCATCTTTGTCGATTTGGAAGCCATTTACGTTCTATTTTTCGATCGTCACGTCATTCTGTCACAGATCTATTTTGCTTCGAACTTTGGATCCGTTTACATGCATATGTGAATACTTGTATGTAATGGATAGATGCACGCTCTGTAGTGTCGTGACATATTATGATCCGGCTACATGCTCACTGCGATTTCACAATTTTCCTGATGGGCCGGCATGCCGCTGATCATGCCGCTGTCCATTGGTTCACATAAGCTAGGTCTAGACGCTACCTCTAACCCACCCGTTCCGAAGAGTCTCGTCGCCAGGATTCGGGTTATTGCCTGTCTAGCAGAGGCAACCTATTGATTCCTCGCACGTCCGGACTATATATATGTGCAAGAACACCAAAACGCGAAAGAATCTGAATGGTTTTCGAAGTCCAGCCGGAGTGGAGAGAGCTCGACCCAGGTCGGAGGCAGAACCGAACCTTTTATTTTTTAGTAGGGGCATGAAATACAACGGACGAACGAACGAACGCACACTGTTCCACGCTACATAGCTACATAGTATTATATATCGTATAGACCGACTAAAAAGGGGATGAAAAGAGTGACAGCTGAAAAAAGAATGGCAGGAACAGAGACCCAAAGCAAGCGACTACGTCACCAAAGATACACAAGCAACCAGTTGACTGTCAAAGCGAAAGCAAACGCCAGGAGCAGTCCTCGAGCACCAAACGGCGGGAGAGGTTGCGACGCCAGTGACCCCGAAGTCTTGTGTACATCCGAGGACGAAGTGTTCGATATTATGTTCGTAGCCGTCGCACAGAAACCCGAGTCTTCGATGTCGTTCATGGGGATGAGAACGACCGCGACACCGCCTTGAACGTACGAGACGTCGATCGTGCCGTTGCTGCCCACCGGCCATTGCTTGCAATCGAGAATGCTACACGAATGATATGTTTGTGTCAGTACACATATACGGGCCAGGTGCACCGTCAGACAGATCTCACTTGATAAGAGGCGTCGCACTCGGGTAGGGCGTGTACACGGGTGTGGCAGTCTCCTTGGGCTGGCATAATCATGGTCAGAAATCCTGGATCTGCTGCACCGATCCACACACGAGGCTCACCGAGGATCCAATGTTTGTCAGAACGGTGATGACAGGGCCTTTTATGAAGGCGATGCCGTCCGAGGTGGAAGTGAGGACTTGCATGGAGGAGTTGAGCCAGTTGGTATTTCTTACTAGAAAGTTGCGAAACTGAGGGGGTCAACGAGAGCAAAGCCAGCGGACGGACAGCATTACCGCATTCAATCTCGAAACAAACAGGTATTCAGTGGAGTTGGCGTATCCAGAACTCCACAACGGTTCGCGGTTGTACTTGTAGATTCATTATCATTTTAGAACAAAAACGGGAGAGGGGCCAACTTACTGGATCCGGACCTCCATTGAAGCCCTGCTCTTGCCCATAATACACAATCGGTATACTTTGACGGGCTATTAGTGAAGAAAGGACACCAGCTGTAATAAATAACCTACCCATCTGACATCAAAGTGAAAATTATCGCATTACTAGATACATCAAATAAACGGCAAAGTCCAGGAGCAAAACTGCTTACTCGAAGCTTTGGGTGTCAACAGACAGATTGCGCCAGCGGGCAACATCTTGGTTCTCCATGAAGTTTCCAAGCAGTCCGCAGTCCTAGATACTGATTGTCAAACAGACAACTCGATACTTGATGAGAAATGTCCAAATCACCTCGAATTTCTGCTGCGACTGAGTTATCATGTCCGCCAGGGAGCTCATATTCTGTTGTCCAGGGATAGCAAACGTATCGACGAGAGCGCCATACATGGGATAATGAAGGACTGAATCCAGAGCATCGGGTCCTTGATACATGGCAACTTTGCTAGGGAATTATCAGAAGCGGAAGATATTTGATAAAAAGAACTACGTACTCGATGTCCAGATCGTCAACCTCGCCAAGGCAAAATACCCCAGCCGCAGCACAGAACCCTGGCAAAAAGTCCATGTTGACGTGTCTATCGTTCGGGAAGGATGGTTCACAGGGATACGCATTAGACTGAATGGCTTACTTGGCAGCTAAATGATTATAAGACATGGACAAGAGAGCGAGAAAATAATAAGAAGACGGACCATTGATAAGAAGGCCGTCGATACTGTATTCTCGCACAAGGGATTGAATCCAGGCTTGGAATACCGAAACCACGCTTGGGTCTTCTGTATTTATGTCCGCAAGAGGAACTATGGTATCGCCTAGCCAGCATATTTCTTCACTGGTAGCGTTGTCCCATTCAATAGCACAGTAGGAATGGTACTGCGTCTGATACAGTCATGTAAGTGAGTGTGGGCGGAAGTGGACTGTGTATGCATGTCTCTTACCTCGTTCTTGAACATGTAGGTGGACAGATCTGGGGTGATCGAGGTTGCCATGACATCATTGATAATTATATCCACCATGAGGTACCTTGAGCATGAATGTGCAGTGAGCAATACCACACGATGTAATGATGACGGACATTCCACGATTGTGTAATTCTAGAGAGAGGGCCTTTAGGTCGTCGGATGAGCCGAATCTTCCGTTGAGTTGCGTTGCATCGGCGACCCAGTAGCCATGATACGGATCGCCGTACTGAGTCATGGGTCCTTCATAATTTTGGGACACGGGACTGATCCAAACTGCGCGAAAATGAAATACCCGGACTCAGAGCGCTAAGACGAGGTTGACGTACTTGCCGTGAAACCTGCGCGCTGGATATAGTCAAGATTTTTCCGAACGCTACAGTGCACATAAGAAATGCCCGGAAAGACATTCTGGGTGACTTACGAGTTCCAATCACCGCCACACCACGTGAGAGTCCCCGGGTAACAGATTGTTGGGACGTCATCACTCAAGGCATAGCGATCCACGACTAGCCTGAAAATAAAATCAGACAACGATAAGCAACACTGATAAAATAAATCACTGATAAATTGAGCGTCCCCTCCAGTCATCAGCAGATGCAGCGAGAGAGCAGGGCAGTGAGTATAAACAAAGCAGAAAGAGCAAAATGAGTGACATGGTTGCCGAGAGAGGGCCCGGGACGACGAAAAGGATTCTCAAGCTTGAAAGCACGGGAAGCTTTAAAGCATAGTATGCTGCGGGTCAACTGAGGTCAGATGCTCGACCACTCTGAATGCCAGCGTGGTTTGTCTCTTACTTACCCTGACATCCTGGATACTTCAGAATTACAGGGGTCATACCCACTGATCACCCGAGATCTCACCCACCGCAGTTCCTCCGCATTTCGTTGAGTCCTCGCTCCTTCCAGGCAAGTTCTTTTTTCCCATTTCACTTTCTGTCAGTGTCTTCTCACTCAGCAGGTGCAGGCAATCCTCACCTGTAAGGAAGGTGTTCCTGTTTCATCCATGCTCTCACATGTTCGACACCATTCTGCGTTGCCACCTCCTTGTTTAATGTCGTTAGCGTCGGTGGTTATCTTTGCTGGCGTCGCTATCGACCATTACATTCAGGAACCTTGTTCAACCGTCAACGCTGCAGGTACAGCTAATTCGCTTTCCGTCGCTGCGACCGCCGACGTTTGGGGTTTTCCCTCAATTAAGAAGACGCATCGCGTCCTGTTGAGTCCCGCTTCTCAGGATGCCCCGTCGGGTTTGTTAGAATTGGAAAACGTTGGTGTTGGTCCTCTTTACTGGTCCAAGTCCATCTGGAATCAAAGGGATTCTAGTTAACCTCCCTCTCGGACTTGTTCTCTGTGACATTCCATGGTGCAAGCACAGTTTCCTGACACGATTAGGCTCGTCACCGGAAACATGGCAGCACGGGTCATGGGTTTGCCTTTAACCCGTCGTGACGGTTTGCGGAGTCGGAAGAACATATTTACCAAGTGCCTTTTCATTCTAGACATGTGGATTCATGGTCACATAATGTTATTTTGACCCCGCCTCTCGGAAGAATGTAAGGAAATCAAACTGTTCATGTCAACGCGCGTTGTGGACGCTTTCAGATAATATATATATATATACCTGACGACATATCTGGTCGGTGCGAGGCTCAAACCCTCTTCCTCTTGACCGCTCTCCGCGACAGACACCAAACAGCACTCAGTAAGCCTGCTGGGGGGAGTAGCCAACTCACCATCCACCCCCAGCCTATAGATCTCTCCAGCTTTCCGATACACGTCATCACCTCCCCGTCGAGATCTGTGAGCGAGCCCGAGTTGTCTATGACGAGATCCGCGAATGCGACTTTCGAAGTGATCGAAAGCTGAGAATTGAGTCGGGACGACGCATCAGCGCGCGTAGACTTGTCCCGGGCCATGAGACGCTGAAGTTGGAGCTCCGGAGAGCTGGAGGGACGAGAGGTTGCCCGGGTGAGCCAACACACGAGGATGAGCGAACAGTGACCCGACGTACCAGTACACGACGACGACCTTTCCCATCCACTTCCACAGACCGCCTTCGATCAGCAGCGGCACGTCCACCACAACCAACTTTTTGCCTCTCAGCCAAGCCTTGAGGACACCCCAAAGGATGGCGCGCGTCACAGCAGGGTGTACGATCCCGTTCAGGATTTTCCGCTGCTTCGTGTCGTTGAAAATGATGCTACCCAGCTTCTTGCGGTCGATGGGGCGGGTGTGCCAGTCTCGCTCGTCTGACCGTATCAAGCCAGAGCTTGAGCTTGACGGATCGCCAGAAGGGGCCACGAGTACGCCCGTCCCGAAAGCCTTGACAACTTGCTTGTGTCCGCGAGTGCCAGGCTCGATGACTCGCCTCGCAATTACGTCTGCGTCGATGATTTGGATGCCATGAGAATCAAGCAGTGCGGCGACAGTTGACTTTCCAGTTGCTATGCCACCTGTGAGACCGACGACTACAAGTCAAAAGGAATGAGAGACGAATTTCAAGATTCAGGAGGGAAAAAGACAAGTACCGAGCATGCGGGTGCTGTGGTTACTTATAACCGATGAGTTGTGTTTCCGCTGAGTTCAGATTTGATCCACCCGGATGCTCCTGACTTGTCGGCTTGGACCGCATATACTCACCAAAACGTTCATCATACGACCATTCTCGACTGCTTCGATGGTACAAACCAGACGAGCAGTTCAACTGGCTACAAAAGGCGAGCCAGTGGGCGTCAAACCACCAGAGACGAGCCGACCACTCAAACGCGCTAAGAAAGAACATTGTCCTCCTTCAGAACCTGAACGTGAGTCGGCATGAGTCAAGGGTTCCTTTGGTGTTTCTGCCAGACACGCGGCATACAGAAATCGACCCGGTTGCGAGTCCCACCAAACGACCAGCTAAAGTACGGCAAAAGAAAGAACAACCCGTCCCAAAACCATCTGATTTCACCCCACGCGTGTCCTCGGCGTGGAAAGTCGGCGCGCACGTCTCTGCAGCCGGAGGTGTAGAAAACTCGATCGTGAACGCAGCACGTGTCAGGTGCGTTTCGGATTCCCTTGGTTTTCTTAGTGTTGATTCCTCTCCTGCTAGGGCAAACGCGTTCGCTCTATTCGTCAAATCACAGCGTAAATGGTCTTCTCCTCCTCTCTCAGACCAAAACGTCGCATCTTTCAAAGCGCGCATGAAGGAGTTCGGGTACGATCCGAAACACATCCTCCCTCATGGAAGTTACCTCGTTAATCTCGCAAATCCTGACGAGTGAGTCCATGTATTGCACCCAGATGAACACTGGTTTAGGTACTGTGTTCATTTCCAGATCGAAGCGAGAAAAGTCGTATGAATGCTTTCTGGACGATCTTAGGCGATGCGAACAACTCGGCCTGATGGTCTACAACTTCCAGTGAGTTCCGATCGTAATTATACCTTGTGAACGACCGCATATACGCCACTTGCACACCCCAAAAGCCCAGGTTCGACCGTCGGGAATGCGACGAAAGAAGAATCGATAGCTCACATCGCCAGATGCATAAACAGGGCACACAAAGAGACCTCATCAGTGATAATTGTCATTGAAAACATGGTGCATAAGAATTCTGGTTTACACTTTGGTCTTCTCGATTGATGTCTGTAACAGTCCGGTGCCAAGAACATCATAGGTTCCCAGTTCACAGAATTGCGAGACATTATCAAGCAAGTCGAGGACAAGTCGAGAGTTGGCGTGTGTCTGGATACTTGTAAGTATTCGCTTGGCATGTAACTGTGTGGTTGCTTATGCTGTCGCGTGTAGGTCATATGTACGCAGCCGTAAGTGATCGTGTTGGGCTTTGGTTGGGTATTCACATAGTGTACTGTCTCATAGGGTTACGACATTTCCACAAAAGCAGGTTGGGAGTGAGTTTTATGTTATCTCAGCTCTTTTCACTCAACATTCCGACTACGGGCAGCGAAATCAGTGAGTCGGCTGCAAATCAACTTGACTTTCAGTAAACTCAGATGGACCTCGTTGATAGTGACTACGTTTGACGAACAAGTCGGACTGCCATACCTCCGTGGGATGCACCTTAACGACTCCAAGACACCCCTTGGATCTAAAAAAGACAGACACGAAAATATCGGACTGTAGGTCCTCTATCATCACTCATCATCAGATCGTCACATTGATTCTTTTTTTTCTTTCCAAACGCTATGGCAGGGGCACAATCAAGCTCTCAGCATTCCTCACAATTGTCTCAGACCCTCGGATGCAAGACATTCCTCTCATACTCGAGACTCCGACATTTGAAGCTATGGAGGTCTGGGAGTGTGAGATCAACGTATTGAATAGGCTGTCGGAGGTTGGGTTAAGTTCGACCGCAAGTGTAGGAGACGAAAAGGACCCAGGAAAGGGACAGTTGCTGAAAGATATGGTGGGCGAGATCCAGAGTGTTATTCGGAAACACTGCGGCGACAAGGCAAATGAGGGGAAGAAAAAGCGGCCAAGCAAGAGCGTATCCAAGTCGAAATCAAGTAAACGGAAGAAAAAGGGTGAAGACGAGGAAACACAGTCCGATGACGCGGAGTCGTGTGCTGAACATTCTGAGTAGGCGGGACGGTTGTGGCATCTTTTGTGCGTTCTTTTCATTCATCTAGTCGATATTAACCAGCCGACGTTACACCAAGAATTCAGATGTCTTCATCTTGTACATTAGGATAGTATCGGATGAACGGCTCGGACTATCATTTTCATCATCTTATAGCAGCTGCCCTACAGCCGATTAACAGAACACCGCTTGCATACTAGAGTCTGGCAGCGAATGCAGCGCTGTGACCAACGAGTCAGCTCACGGCATCCAGAGCACTGGACGAAAAACTAACCAACAAAAAGACAGGCAAGTGATCACCACACTCCTCGCATTCCCCACACCCGTGTCTATACCTCCAGAAATGGCCCAGGCATTCGTGACTCTCGCGCAACACCTCCATCCGTTGAGAGACTCGCTCTGCATGAATCACCGGCTGCATCTCAGCGACCTGATTGCCAAACTGATTGCGAACCCTCCTATCGGCATCGTTCAAGAGCAGATCCTCGTCCCACTGCTCGCAATGGCATGTCTTCCAACGTGCAGCGCATAGATAGCAAAACTGTGTCGAACAGCGGCAAGTGATGTGATAACACCCCTGGCTGAGCTCCACGATGGCGTGGCAACCCGGACAGGTCTGCCACTTCTCCTCAGTCGCCGTTGCGCGCAGCTGGAGTGTCAATTGGTTTTCGAAACAATATCCCGGGTGTGCGTTATTCTTGCACTGAGAGCAGGTTCCAGTGAAGCAATCGATGCAGACGAGTTCTGTCTTAGTGTGCTCCTCGTTCCCCTCCTCGGAAGCGCCGAGGAACGCGGAGCACCTCGGGTTGGAGCAGTACACCCTCGATCCGGCGGGTGTAGAGTATTCGCGAGCCTTGTCGAGGAATTGGAACCTCAGCTCGCGCGGGATGAACTGGAAGAGAGTGGGGTCTAGCGGCAGCGGTTCCTGACAGCACCGCAGCGGGTAGAGGCCCTCATCGCGCAGGGACGCTTCGACAAGACTGACGATGCAGCCTCTACAGTAGCGGTGCGCGTCGGCGCAGGGCGCTTTGAACGAGCGGTCTGGGGCGACGTCGTCCCCGCAGATAACACACTCAAATTTTCTATTGAGGGTCCTGCAACTTTGGTGTCAGTTCCTCGTGTGTCGGGTTGGGTCGAGCCTTACTTTGGAAATGGATGGGCGGTTTCCCGAGCTGCCGGTGAGCCGGTGATGTGGACGTTGTCCATGATGTCTTCTATGTCCTCCGAACCCGTGGTGCTGACCGTATCTTCCTCGTACACGAGAGGAGATTCCCTGGGAACAGTCAGCGGGTGCACTGCAAAGTCACCATTGTTCTGAATGACCTTCCATCCTGGGGCTGACGCCGAGCCAGGACCTGCTCCACCATCCGTTGCGACAATGTCTGCTGCGGCATATCATGCCCATCTCTCAGTGCCACAGCCGCGCGATGGTCGTCACGCTCGGCCAGGTCTTGGAGCACGAGTCTCTGGAGCTGGTCCATATCGGACTCGATAGCGAGATCGATACTCGAGGCGAGGCTGTGATCGTGCAGAGTCCCGATGAGCGTGTCCAAGGAGGTGGCTTGGAGGTCAAAGGCGAAGTCTTCGTCACTGAGCGGGACGTCCGAGCGGGCCTTGCCTTTGCGTGTGGCTTGGATGGCAGCAATGTCATTGAGCACCAACTCTGCGACGAGGAGCTGCGACGCCGCGTCGAGGGTCTCGAGGTCGTCGAATTGGGGCTCAGCGACAAAGTTACTACTGGCCATGGTTAGGGAAGAGAAGAGAAGAGAGAAAATGAGAATGGACCCGACGGGCGAGCATTTCTCCTAATATTTGTATCCGGAAGATAGGGGGTGTATCTTATCAAAGCACGACTTGTCCAGCCAGCGCTCCTACGGTTGATCGAATCTGCGACAAAACGCAGGTATTTTCATTCGCATATCACACGGGCATAGGTACAGTAACCAGTCGATTGGTGAGGAGCACAAAACACGGGTTTGAAAAAAAAACAACCCCCTGTAATATGCGAACGAACATTGCAGGTCATGTACGGCCGGATCGTGGAAAAAAACATGGCAGACGGTCGCCGCAGACCTGATCAGGCTTTCGAAGACAGCTCGCAAGTGCTGTGCAGTTAGTCGGGTACTGTGCTTGCAGAACAGTCATCCCGGCCCGGATGCGCCATGCGTCCTAGTGCTCTGGGAGGTTGATTTCAGACGTCGCTCACCGTCGCATCCATCGGAGGGAGTCCCACTTGAACAGACCAGCCAAACGACTCCCTCTGAATTTTCTGCAAAATTTATGCAAGTACATCTCTTCATTGCATCTTTGACATGCTTCTTGTGCGTTTTAAGTAAATCGATCAATCAATCAAAATAATAAACATATGTACAGTGTTCCGAGAGCAATTCAAGCGAGTTTCGCAAACCCAACCTGTAAAGTGCTGTAATCGAATATGCTGTATACGCCCTGCAGGAAAGCGATCCCAACGTTCCAAAATTCTAGGCCGTATAGTCAGGTCCATTTACGCCGCAAAAGGGGGGTTCAGGAAACTCTGAAATCTCACCAATACGCGAGCGCTGCGCGATAATGGCACTGAAACAATTGGGAGAACCTTCGTCAACCGGATCAAGTTTGAGAACTTCGGGAGGGATTTCAAACGCTTTGCCACCAAAAGTAAAGCTTAGTGTCGGGAAAGAGTCGCACGGTACTGCAGGTTGTCGTTAAAAACAAGATACCAAACACAATCGGAACTCACGGGAATAGAAACCAAAGCCTTCATATTCCTCGAGGGTTCCGTCAAGGCGTTTGTACAATTCTGAAACCCGTTCCCAATCTCCGAAGATGTGGGATGCACCAGTGTCGAAAATGACAGGTACATTTTCGAGGATTGTTTTCCCTTCAACACGAACATAGTCCATGGACACCTGCCAGAATCCCTACACAAATGCCAATGTCAGCAACGTTCAACCCCATCTACCATTTTAACTCACAGGATGTGTTACGGGTGTATAAGTGATGTCACCATTGTACAGCATACTGTTTGCTCCACCGACATACATCTCGGCACCAGAATAAGATAATTTAAATGAAAATGCGGGATTGATCACCCTCTTTTGTCTGACAAGTGATTCAAACAGTGGAACAGCACCAAATTCCGAGACCGAAGGGAAGGCCAGTCCCAATAAACCATCTGCAGGGTATTCATACATTTCTGTCGGAGAATCGTACGATGTTGCAGAACCAAGTGTCTGAGGGTCTGCCTGGCTTGGCATCAG
>JBBPOS010000121.1:0-67049 GCA_038091575.1 Leccinum subgranulosum
GAACACTTGACAATTGAGGAGATTCGGGGTGTTAGATGACAACTTCACCGCAACTCGAATGCTGGAGGTTGGCCAGAGTGGAAGGGGGAGAGTGGAACGGTCCAGCTGTCAATTGTTGCCTGTGAGGATGGCATCACTGAGCGATGTCCGTTGTTCAAGATTTCAACGAAGAACGTGCCTAGTAGAAAGCGTGCAGATGTATTACCTACCGTTTCTCACATCCGCGCTCTCTATCCTCTAGATGCCTCATGCCGGTGTTTCTATCTCCAGGACGATCGTCGTCGTTGAAAGGAGGAGGGTATGTGAAAATGGGCACGCGTGGTGAGCGCGTGTCGAGACTGAGATCCTCTGATGCTGTTCAAGGGTTAGTGCATTTGGAGCACACAATCGGGAGGATCTACGGACGTGTAAGACATGAATACGCCAATGGAAGTTGGTCTACAGTTCGAGGAATCACGTTGCTATTTCAGTTCTGCGAGATAATAATCAGATAGTGAGGCCGGGAGAACATCTGACGAAACGATACGAGAGAAACCATCCTCAGGATCCTAATAGATGGGTATCTTGCTTAGATACCACGATAGCGATATTATGGTAAGTATGAAGGCGAGCGCCCAGGGCACAGGGTACCTGCGTGAGAGTGAACGAGTGTGCACGTGTACGCCAGGCGATAAAGGCGTACCGAAAGTGAACGACCAGACATTCTCTCTTGTACTACTCGAACCTGACCCAGTATGCTTTCCAAGCTTCGCCCAAGGAAGAGGAAGGGTGAGTAGTACGTAGGCAAGGCCATCGATGAACGGCGCTGAGGAGAGCAATAGAGCCGAGTAGGGCGGACAGCCCACTTCCCTTGGACGGTGGTCAGCAGGTGCAAACATCGGCGACCAACGAAAAGAGAGGTACTGACGGATGCTCAGGAATCGAATATAAAGAGCTCCACCTCCAATGTCGCAACTGACGCGAATTCAATCGAAATCGTTGTTCAAGATGAGATATTTTCGGTCGCTTTTCTTGCTGATGGGGAGCATGTCGTGAGCGGGGGATATGAAAAGAAAATCCGACAATGGCGAGTGAAGGATGGCAAGGAAGTGGGGAAGCCAATGGACGCTGGGAGTTGGATTTGTGACCCGGCAGTCACACAAGACGACAGGTGGATCGTGTGTGGGACGAAGAGTGGTAAAGTGATCGTCTGGGATGCGAAAACTCACGAAAAGGTGACGGAATTCAACGCACACAAAAATTGGGTGCGTGCGGTGGACGTTTCGGCAGATGGGACGAAAATCGCAACAGGATCGGATGACGATACGTTCAGTGTCTGGTCGTTGCCCGCTGGCGAGCGACTCATCGGTCCATTCAAACACAACGACTGGGTGCTCGCAGTCAAGTTCTCTCCCGATGGACGACGCATCGCTACTGCCACGTTGTACCGCGAATCTGTTCGGGTGTACGACGGCAGTGACGTCCTCGCAGACTTTCCAATCTCCGCCACTCACAACAGTTCCCTCACCTGGGCGAGTGACTCGAACCGTCTCTTTGCCTTGTCCGAAGACGGCGACATTCACTGTGTCGAAGCATCCACCAAGAAAACGCTCGCAAAATGGCGCATTCACAGCGACAAGGGACCAAGGTGTATCACACTGGCATGCAACGACACAATCATCGCAGCCTCCGCTGATTCGTCGTTCTCACTCTGGGACACTACGACACGTCAACAAATCGGGACCGTCATCCACCACTCCCACTTCATCCAGTCCATGGCCATCTCACCAAGCTATGACATTGCGACCGCCGGAGGCAAGGCAATCACGCTGCGTAATCTTTATGACATCCTTCCCTTACCCTACCACAACGATGTGAGTAAGCTACTGGTGTGAGACCATGGCGTTATTGATGTATCCTTTCCACAGGTACTCCGAGTCTTCGAGCGCAAAATCCGTCATATGAAGATTGATGAACCGGATGTTTACGACATGCTTATCGCCCTCCGTGCTAGGGACGCGCGTCAAAGTGTGCTCATTATCCGAACGACTCCGCTGTACTGATATCCATTTCCACCAGAGGACGATGTAGCGAATCTCGAGAAAACTGTTCAACAACTCCGTGACCAGCTTGCCTTGTCCAATCAGGACAAGGAAACCCTCAAAGACAATTCAGGTACGTTCTCTCCTCCATCAACACAACGTATTGACAGTCTCATCCATTAGATCGCAAAATTCGCAAAACGGTCCAGGACCGCGACCGAGCCATCCAAGAACTACGGGACGCCCTTCGTGTTAGGGATGCGCGTCAAAGTATGCTCATTATCTGAATGACTCCGCTGTGCTGATATTCGTCTTTACCAGAGGACGATGTAGCAAATCTCGAGAAAACTGTTCAACAACTTCGTGATCAGCTTGCCATGTCCATTCGGGACAAGGAAACCCTCAAAGAAAATTCAGGTACGTTCTCTCCGCCATCAACACAATGTGTCGACAGTGTCATCCATTAGATCGAAAAATTCGCGAAACCGTCCAGGACCGCGATCGAGCCATCCAAGAGCTACGTGACGCCCTTCGTGCCCATGAGAACAAGCACGAGTGCGAAAGGTTGTATGCACACGGTCACATATATGACGCCGCAGAGCGTCTCCTCGAGATTGCGAGCGCAATGACAGAGAATCTGAAGCAAGACAAATTAATCGTCGACTGGATCAAAGGTCATTTTCTCCAACACGCCATAAGATAATATGTTCATTCACTCCCATCAGAATTCACGGACAAATGCGTGTCAGAGCTTCGAACAATCGGAGATGAGGCATCGAGTGCAGGGAATCATGATGAAGCACTGTCAGCCTACGCCACTATATTGTTGCTCACTCCCTCGCCTCCGGAAGGTGTACTGACGGGATGGGCGAGATTGGCACTCATTCGTTACTCAACGAGTGAGGCATTGCGTGCCGCAGACAAGGTATACTTCATGTGGTTGTTTAGTACACTCGTTGACTCGCGTTCCATTCAGTTCAAGCTTCCAATATTCCATGTTTACCGTGCGATCTGCGAGGTTCTCGAAAGCAAGGATCGTGTTACCGAGGCAATTGAATGCTTCCAATACATGAAGGGCAAGCTGTCACAGGAGACGACTGGCCCAGATGAACGATCGCAATGGGAATTGAGTGAGTGCCTGCCATGACAACACTGAGACCTGGCTGAATGTCTTTCAAGATTTTCGACGTCGCTGTATCGAGAAGCTGGAAAAAGGGGGCGATGCAGCAAAGGACGCGAGAAACCACCACGCTGCAATCGGATCCTACTCAAGTGCACTCTCACTTGACCCTGGAAACATCAACAACATCATAGTCAAATGCTGCAAGACGCGAGTAGGGAATTTGGAGGACGAACTAAGTACTGCTACTATGGTATGGATTAACTCACACGTCCTGTCAAGTTGATGACATTGAGGATACGACCAGGATATTGAACGCGACCCATCAAACTACAGGGGATACAAAAAGAAACATGCGGTATTACACAGCCTAGGGCGTTACACAGAGGCATTTGAAGCATTCGAGACGATGCTGTCGAGGATGGAGAATTCACTTGACCCACAAGTTCAGCGTGAGTCGCTCTCATTCATGTTACGCAGACGATGTGGACTGATTTTGCGTCAACAGACATGCGGGGCTGTTATCTCGACACGACTCCACTCATTCGCCAAGTCGTTGAGCAGACCACCCAAGACATACCACGAGTACTCGTTAACACCACCACCGGTCGTCTCCATGATAAGGAAATGCAAGGGGCAGCTTTTGAACAAGCTCCTATATTCAATGAGTTGCGGTCTTCCATGATTATCCGTGATCGGCTCGACCATGCGCGCATCAAGAGGGAGGTTGAGAAGTTTTATGAATACGTGATGTTCTCACACAGATGGCAGCCACTCGAGCCATCGTTCCAAATGGTCGAGAATGCCGTTATCTATGGACTACCCACATCCCCTACGATCGACAAACTCATCCGCTTCTGCAAGCTTGTGCAGTCTCGCAAGTTCCGGTGGGCGTGGAGCGATACGTGCTGTGTTAACCAGAGCGACAAGGGAGTTCAGCAAGAATCAATTGTTGCCATGTTCCAGTGGTATCGTCGTGCGGCACTGACAATTGTCCATCTTCTCGGTGTTCTCTCGGAATCCCAGAAG
Organism: Leccinum subgranulosum; assembly: GCA_038091575.1. Lineage (NCBI taxonomy): Eukaryota > Fungi > Basidiomycota > Agaricomycetes > Boletales > Boletaceae > Leccinum > Leccinum subgranulosum. The sequence continues at coordinate 4,171 of JBBPOS010000121.1, forward strand.
CCTGGGGCTCTGTGGAAGAGTATCTGGAATACGCGCGGGTGGACATATCAGGAGTACGTCGCGTCAAAGGTCATACAATTCTATACAGAAGATTGGAAGCCATACCTTGGTCTGGAGATATTCAATCATAAGGAATCGCCTATTATCCTCGCAGAGATGGAACAGGCAACCAAGTTTGCTACTCGGGCCCTTGCCACACTTCAGCCGGGGCTGACGAGGGTGCGCGAGAAGCTCTACCTCGCATCGAACCGCCAGACGATGCGGAAGGAAGATGTCGCATACTCATTGTTCGGTATCTTCAATGTCACCCTCCCAGTCGTATACGGCGAGGGTAACCAAGCAGTCGGTCGTCTCTTGGAACACATTATCACACGGTCGGATAATGTGACGATTCTCGCTTGGACTGGGATCTCAGGAAGTAACCACAGCTACCTCCCTTTGGATCTCACTGTTTATGATCAAGTCGTTCCCCCACATGTCCCCCAACCCGTCGAAGCCACGGAGATGGAGAGGATGACTATGGCGTTACAGTCGTCGCTGCCTGATCCCTCCTTATCTCATCGGCTATACGAGAAGCTATATAATCTCCCGCGTCTGTCGCTGATTGCTGGTCAACTGCGACTTTCCGGTCTCATTTTCCCTCTCAACAAACTCGAACTTCTCCCAGAACACGATTCCGACGCTTTGCTTCCTGTCTATCGCGCGATAACATCCACTCTTGGTGAAGTGCGAATCGAGACCGAGGAAAACTTGATAGGGATGGAGGGTTTAATGCTCATTCATCCGTGGATCAGCCCTGTTATCGACGAGGATTTCTCGGGCATCACCTCTGAATTCGATCTTGCTGCTCGTGCACTGCGTCTTGTCGTTCGGCTTAGACAGCCGTTCGGCGCGCTGTTGCTCGCCTCCCAGAGTCGCGTGGAATACAAACGTGTCGCGACGAACAGTTTTATCAAGGTTCAGATCCGGGCAGAGACGCCGTTGGAGGAGTTGATGGATAGCGTGCGTACGGTCGACGTGCAGTAGTCGTAGATTGTTAATAGCTTTGGTTATCGTGCACGATCAACTAGGCCTTCATATCCTCCTCTCGACCTATTTTACATAAGTATGGAACACCTTTCAAGCAATATCTTTGTCGTGACTGGTGCCGATATGTTCTTTTCTTTATTTCATTCTATCTCGTCTCGTCGCCATTTTTTCCTGCCAAACCAACGTCGTTCAACGGCAGGGCAAATATGGCCAAGTTCCCCAGCCTTGTTTATAGTAACTTGATAATTGATTTGAGCATCACCCAACTCTTTTTTACGTGGGCCTCTGATCCCGAACGCTAACGTGGTCTGCGCCCAGCGCGAACCCTAATCCACCCTCGACATCATTTCCCGCGAAAGTTTATAATCCACGTCGGTCCTACGAACAGCTGAAAGATACATACCTGGCTGCGCGCCCTCCCGGTGTGGAATAGTAAGCTGAGAACTCAGCGACGTCTATCTCCACAACTTGACGCGTCATCTCCGATGGGCCAAAGCCTTGATACGCATTGGTTCCTGAAACCTGGAAGTAGTAAGTATATATACTACAAAATGACGCAGAGACTCGTGTGTCGCAGATCCTCACTCGTGGTGTTAATGATCTCAAGAAGATGCTGTACAGCACCATATATACGACCACTGGCAAACATAGTTTTGGTTTCGTGCTTCTTCTCGTACATGCGCAGGGTGTATTGTGACACAACAAGCTGGTTAGTGTGTTCTTGGACGGTTTCGTTGAGGTCGGCTATTCGGTGCCATGATAGCGCAAAAGAAATTAGTGAATCCTTGACCAGGCCTTGATCAAGCGTTGGTGGGATGTAGCGTCCCAAAGCGAGAACGACGATTCTGCGCAGTTTTACCATCGGTCCATGCGCTGAAAGGGCTCGGACGAACACTGCAAATTGGATGAGCTCGGACGTGGTGAAGGCAAGAGAGGTTGAAGCCACGCCACATTGAGCTGGTCCGAGTGTGGGAATAACCAGGTCATCACTGCCTCCACCGCCAGCTATACTTCAAGCTGATCTTTCGTGTTGCGTGCAGTAGACATGTCCCTCTTCGATTCATGGTCAAGTGAGTTCACAGTATGTTTTCTCTCCTCCTTGACACAAATTTTCGCCATTTCGCCCAGCTCCAGAACGACGGAGTATCGACCGAGTCTTGCCAATAATACCAAACGAGATCTATCTTCACATCTTCGACTTCATCGGCCCACCTGGCACTGCGGCCAAAAACCTATCGTCTATGCAACTCAAGATGCTGTTCAATCTTTCTTGTATTTGCAGGTTCTTTGCCAACATCTGCCTTCCACGCGTATACGAGCTTGTTAGGTTTTCTGGCTTCTCGATCCATGATAGTGTGCCCATATACAAGGTGACATCCGGCTCCATATTGTGCGAACAGATTTTCGCGGAGCAGCCTCTTGCACTCGCGCTCGCAGGCCTAGTGAGGCTATGCTATTTCGCAGGCTGTGGCGTGTGCTTGTCGGTGGGCAAGCTGTACACTGCTGCAATTTCACAAATGAAGAACATCCGTGAGGTCCAGTTTATAGACTTCATTGTGGCCCAGGACCATTGGGACGTTCTTGCGACGCTGCCTTCGCTCGAGAACCTGGAGTTTCGCGACTGCCTTTTCCTGCATGACCCCACAGATTCGGAACCCCAGATACAGGTCAAGGTGGCCCATCTGTACCTGTTTGACTGCTCGGGATCTGAGCGACTTAGTTCGATCATCGACATGCGGTACCTGCACACGAGCATCGAGCATTACGATGACTTCGTTGTCGCCAATGATGGGCAGGATTGGCTGTGTCAGCCTCGCCTTAAGGACCTGCACATCTTCGTCACCAAGGATGATTTACCGGCCGAGTCGTACTCCTTGGTATTTTCACTCCTCGACGGAGCGCCGCGGTCTCTGGAGACGCTACGTTTCTCACTTGATGTGTTGGCCGCTCGCAAAATAGCTGCAGACATCTCGGAAAGCATGTCGCAGCATCCCATGGCTTGGATGGACCTTTCCTCGCTGACGCTGCGAGTGGACGATGAGATGCTAGTTACAGACGTGAGTCAATGTCTGGCGTCTCGCACGGTCGCTCCATCACTTATCATTCCGTCCGTCCTCCAGGAACTTTCCCAATGCATAGATGGTATGGACACCCTCATTCTAATAGGTCTGTGCTGAAAGAATTCTTGTGCTTGCTTTGCATACGTCTCATTAGAAAACTCGCCCAAAGTTCTGGGTTTCCTTCGTTACAAACTTGGTACTGCGTGTAGTCTCAGACATGTGGATTATTTCAGGATAGTTTTCCGATGGGTGGACGGGGAGTGGTTGGAGGGGGTCTCGTAGCAAAGTACTACCATGGAGCGCTGATGTAGTTTACTGATCGCGCGTTGCATTGATATCACGAACATCCTCCTCGCCCAGACTGTGAGGTTGTACCGTCTCACAAACTGGGGGTACTCCCCCAAGTGACTATCACACGAGATCTACATAAGTGTAGGGACAACTGAAAATCTAGGATGCAAAATTCACATACCAAATCGCATATTTTGAACGAGAAGCACCTGAATTCGCTCTGAGCATGATGATGTCCCGGCGGAACCTGGTGTTTAAGTCGCTCTCAGCACAGGAGGGCACAGCCAAAGGAAAAACGCATCCAGAGTGTGCCCACTTTTACTTTTGCTCGAGTTCCCTTGCAGCTTTCGTTACTCAGTACTTACAGACCAACGAGCTTTGATAAGCGCAGGGTGATATAACTCTTTCTGCAACTCTCTCGGACATTGGATCAGCACTACTTGCGCGGTAAAAAATCAATGTGCCGGTCATCGGTGTAAGCTGAACCTCAGTCCGTACCACGCGTTGGTGGTCGGCCATCCCCATCCAAATCGTTTGTGTACCTCTCCGTATTTGAGCGTCAGTTCAAAACGTTATTGCTAACATACGAAGGAAAGAAGCGCAGGTCAGCGGCAGCAAACGCGGGTCGGTCAGAATATTTTTGTGAACGCTTTTCGAGCTATAGTTTGGTACATAGAGGAGGTCTCGCGAAAGCGGTTTTGAACCAGGTAGGGGGAGAGTAGCAGTCGAAGGTGGCTGGTATTGAGGCTAATGGAATTGGGCCGCGATGTCGAGTGTCCGCATCGGTGACGAGCCTTCCCCAAGTGTTCCATTAACCCCCACGATGCGCAATTTGACCATCGTTCCATGCGCTGGGGAGAGAGAGAGAGAATGGGCTGAAGGGCCCAAGTATTCCATCAGCGTTTCAATATCAATTTCAAACCCCATAATGTGCAGTTTGACCCTCTTTGGACATCGCACCATGCGCTGAGAGCCTGGGAGGACTGATAATTTAAGGGCGCCCTCCGTCCCGACTCAGGAGCCCGAGCGGCCAGGTATGGGAGGGTGACCGGTGACCGGTTGACCTGTGGTCGGGCGGATGCGCTGAAACGGACTCGGACTCAGACATGGTGGGAAGAAGCATTGACAGTGCGTGCGCTGGGTGTGGGAACCACAACACGGCAATACCCTCCACCACTTGAAGCTGAACATGATCAAGCTCTTCTACTGAGATCTCTCGCGTTTCGTGCAGCAGACATGTCCCTGTTCGAGTGATCAAGTGAGCTTACAGTTTTATCTTTATCTCCCCTGTTGACAGACACGTTGCAGAAGTGTCGCTGTGGTCAGCGATGGCGTGGATCTTGATGTTGTTCACGTTGTTCAGAGACTTTCTTGTCTCATCATGCAAGTTCAGTATGGACGAGTGATTTGTTAGATCACCTATGTAAGAGAGTCAACATTACATGAACTACAAGACGAACCACTCCCCGTCTACCAAACGGAAAACTGTTCCGAAATAATCTACGCGTCTGAGACTAGAGGTAGGACCAAGCTCGCGAAGGGAAACCGGGACTTTGGGCAAGTTATCTGATGTGATACGTGCAAAGCAAATATAAGCACTCTTTCGGTACAGATGAGGAGCCTGAGGTCCATACCTTGTATAATTCGGGAAAGCTCCTAGTGGGATAGAATGCACAATGAGTGATCAAGAGAGACCGTACGAGATAACAGATCAGCTTACGTCCGTAATCGTTCTTCCATTTTCCATTCGCAACGTGAGCGAATAAAGCTCAGAATGGTCCGTCCATGCCCCGGGATGCGTTGACATGTTTTCCAATATGTCTGCGGCTAGTTCCCCGTTACCGGCCAACCCTCTAACCCAAAAATACAGCCTCTTGAGAGATCGCGGCGCCGCAAGAACATCATTCAGCCCATCAATGTACGGGATGTTCAGTGGTCCATTCTTGGAAATCAGGTAGATGTGGAGGTCCGTGATGGGGCCCTCACCCAGCCAAGCCTGCTCCATTCCGGCGATGCACTCGTAATCCAGGATACACGTGCGCAAGTACCGCGTATCGATGGCTGCGATGACCCGCCCAATCGCTATGCAGTCAAGCAAGCAAAGTTGGGACACCTCGAGCTTGCGCCTTTTCTCAGTTTCTGCATCTGCTGGCAGACAAAGGGAATTGTAGAAACTCAGACTCTTGAGCAGAGGCAACTTTGCGAGCGCGCTCCAGTGTTCCTTGTCCACGGCGGAGTCCACAAACTGAACTTCACGGATGTTCTTCATGTGTGACATTGCGATAGTGTATAGCCTGCCCGCCGTCGAGCCGAGGTCACTGTACCTCCAGCCGGCAAAACAGCACAAGGCTACAGTTTGTGCAAGTGCAAATGCAAGAGGCTTTTCCAGAGCGATTTATGCAGACAATACGACAAGCTTGTATACGCGCGACAGGCAGACATTTGCAAAGAGCCCGCAAACGCGAGAGAGATTGGAGAATATCTTGAGTTCCTCTGGCGTTAGGTATTCATTGTCAGGTGGGGAGACGAAGTCAATAATGTCGAAATATATTTCGTTTGGTATGATAAGCAAAATTTGGTTTGCCCACCGTCTCTCTGGGGCTGGGGAATTCGATCGAGTTGATGGGGCAAAAATGATATAAATGCCTTTTCGAACTCACTTGAGCACTGGAAGAGAGACATTCAGCAAAAGCCGAGTGCAACACGACGATGAGGTATGGGAAATACAAACTTTGTACTTAAATTTACTTACCGTCCCGCGAGTCAATGTTATTCCCACAGGAGAAGCTCCGATCTGTTAGATCGCCTATGTCTTCACCCTGGGCTGGTTGCTCTAGTTTACAAGTCTGAACTGAAGAGACTTTTTTCGTACCAAGGTAAGTACATGAACTATAACTTTGCGCCCCCCAACCACTCCCCGTCTACGAAACGGAAAATGGTCCCGAAGTACTCCACGTGTCTGAGATTAGAGGTAGGAGTAAGCTCACGAAGGAAAATCGGAACTTTGGGCAAGTTATTTGATGTGACACGTGCAAAGCAATGCAAGCACTTCTTCAGTACATATGTATCAGCATGAGGAGGTCCATAGTACCTTGTATAATTCGGCAAAGCTCCTAGAGGAGGGATGGAACGATAAGTGATTAAGAGCCTTACGAAACAATACATTGACTTACGTCCGTAACCGTCATTCCGTTCTCCATTTGCAGTGTGAGCGAGTGAAGCGCTGGAACGTATGCCCATGCCTTGGGGTCCATCGACGTGATTTCCAATATCTCTGTAGCTACTCCAGGAGCGGCAAACTCATCAACTGAGAAACACAGTGTCCTGAGAGACTGCGGCGCTTCCGCGAGAACCTCAATCAGCCCCCTGGTGTAGTGTAGGAAGTCCTCCGGGTCCAGCGGTTCATCCCTGAAAACACAGATGTGGAGGTCCGTGATGGGGCACTCAGCCAGCCAAACCTGCCCTTCACCGGCGATGCACAAGTAATCCAGGGTACAGGTGCGCAAGTAACGCGTATCGATGGCTGCGATGGACCGCCCAAGTGATGAGCAATCAACCATACGAAGTCGGGACACCTTGAGCTTGCACCTCTTCTCGGGTCCCGCATCTGCAGGGTCATCACAAAAAAAGCACTGGTCGAAAATCAGATTCCTGAGCAAAGGCAGCTTGGCTAACGTGTTCCAGTGTTCCTTTTCCACGAAGCAATCAAAAAAATGAACCTCGTGGATGTTCTTCATGTGTGACATTGCAGCAGTGTACAGCCTGCTCGCCGACGAGCCGAGGTCATCATGATGCCGGTACCTACAGTTTTTGAAACGGCACAACGCCACTGTCTGTGCAAGTGCAAGTGCGATAGGTTGCTGCACGGCTATCCTTGCAGACAATATGGAGCCATGTGACACTTTGTACGTGGGCACGTCATCGGAGAACGCGGAGCCATAAAACTCGACAAGCTCGTATACGCGCGGCAGGCAGACGTTAGCAAAGAGCCTGCAAACACGAGAGAGATTGGAGAATATCGTGAGTTCGTCTGGCGTTAGATATTCGGTGGGTGGGGCGATGAGGTCGAAGATGTCGAAATATATTTCGTTTGGTATTATAGGCAAAATCTGGTCTTCTCTCCGTCTCTCTGGCGCTGGGGCATTCGATCGAGTTGATGTGACAAAATATAAATGTCATTGTGAACTCACTTGAGCACTGGAAGAGAGACATTCAGTGAAAACCGAGCGCAAGCACGGCGAAGGATGAAAGTGAGTTATTCCCACGCCCATCCATCGATACACCCCATACTAATTCCGAGGCATCAAAATCCACGATCGAACGATTTACCGTGACACAAGCTGCGTCGATTCATGCTGGCACATTGATCAAAGTTCTATCTCACGCACATTTGGCACCGAGACCCAAAAGTAACCTGGATTCCTGGAAAAGCTTGAGTGCTACGGGCCTCGTTCAAGTTGCTTTAGTGCTAGTGGCATTCCTCGCTCTGACAGCCATGGTCGTCACGGTCGCGCTACTTGCAGCTATGTTACTGGCCGTAGAGGGTATGCGAAGGCTCAGACGTTCGCAGTCATGGGGGTGCTGTACCTCACTGCCCTGGCCACCTGGCCCGGAACCGCCATCTTTGAACAAGGCGACATCGTTTTCACTCGCGTCTTGGGTCAGAACATCATTATATTGAACTCGGAAGAGGTCGCCGTTGTGTTGCTCGAGAAACGCTTGCGAAAGTACTCGGATCGACCTGTGATGTCCATTGTAGACATGTGTGTCCACTTTCTTGTTTCTCTTACAGCCTGTGCCCATTTCGCTACCTTTTCTGATGCTGACGCATGCGCGAGCAAAGGTTCGGATTAGAAGGGTCAACCTCCCTGGCGCGGTACGGGCCCAGGTTCAGGCTGCATCGACGATTAATATTGTTGCACTAAGTCTTTCGTTCGCGAGCTGCATTGACTGATCGTCCGAGACAGCTACAGAAGGCGTACGAAATGTTGACGTATCTGTTGGACGACACATCGTGCTACGCCGCGCATTTCAGTACGCAAGTCTTTTTCATGTCCTTCTCCACGACGAGTTGTTCACACTCAGGTTGTCATTATGCAGGTTTGCTGCGGCCGTAGTTATGGAAGCGACACCATTCGGATACAACGTAAAAGGAGACTTTCCTGGCTTCCATGCGACGGGCAACAGACATCCTGTTCCGTGTAGCCACGCCAGAAATAACCGCGATCTGTTCCGCGTTTCCCTCTGGTGAGTCGTGATCATTCAACGTAGTGCTTATATGCGGGTATGTTCGTACGACTCAGTGGAGGCATTTCTGGCCTGGTTTCCTGCAATGGCGTTCAAGGTTGAGGTTCCTGAGTGCCATCGCTTGGTATCCCAGGCATATAAACCATATGCATGGGTTAAACAGCGCCTCGTACGTCCAGGAATCGGTGTCTCACGTGTGTGAAGCTGATGAAGAATTTAACTCAAGGCAGAAGAGAATGCGGTGCCATCTATGGTCTCCGATGCGATTGTTCGATATCGTCTGGACGATGACTCCAACAATCCAGGCCATCAAAAGATCTGCAGGGACTCTGTACTCGGATGATTTCGGTCCTCTGGAATCCGAGAGTTTTGATCTCTCTGGGATAATGATTTTTGCAGCCTCGGTTGAAACAGTTCGTCTTGTTGATTCGTCGTACGGGATCACGCAAGTGAAACACTAACGGTCCGCCCGACAGACTCATGCCACACTCCTCGTGTTCGTCCATCTCATGATGAACCTCCAAGAGATTCAGCGTCGCGCTCAGATGGAAATCGACACTGTTGTGGGGCAGCAGCGACTGCCACACTTTGAGGACCAGTCATTGTTGCCGTACATGGATGCTATATTGCGAGAGATGATGAGATGGCGTCCAGTAACGCCTTTCGGTGCGTCCATTCTCCATCCAGGGTTTATTGATTCCATTGAAGCGTTTTAGGCCACTACTGAAGAAGATGTCTACCGAGGGTTCAAGTTCCTCATTCCGCAAGGTAGCATTTTGACACCTGTAATAACTCCCGCTGACCACTGAGTATAGGTTCGACTATCGTGGCGAATCTCTGGTAATGATACTAGCTTGTTGAGCATTGGAGCACGATGCGATTGACGTTACAGGGCAATCTCACGCAATGAGATAGAGTATCCGAACCCTGACGTCTTTATGCCAGAGCGGTTCATACTGGAGGATGGTTACACTGAACGAGGACATCATTCCTTGGAAATTTGGGTTCGGGCGTCGGATCTGGGAAGTCATATGTCGATCGTTCTGAGTGCATGCAGTCCAGGGAGACATGTCGCGGACGCATCGCTGTGGTCTGTGATGGTCTGTATGCTGGCGCTATTCAAGATAGAGAAGACGGAAGAATCTATCTGTGTCAATCTTGAATGATTCATCTGATAGAAGTTATGAAACTCACGTTATCGCACCAGTGGGAGGGAAGGATGTGGAAGGAATGCCTTCCTCTCTGAGACTGGAGCTACCGCGATGTCGTAGTTTCGTGAGATTGCTATAGACAAGATTGAGGTGAAATCGGAGCGAGGGATCAAGCGTTGGATGTAACATCCCAGAGTACTAGTGAGATGCACTGAAAGGGCTTGGTCGAGCACTGCAAATCGGATGAGCTTGGATGTGGGAAAAAAAAAATAACCAGTTTTCACTGGGCCCATCACCTCCACCGCCCAGCTATACATCTCTCGTGTTCGGCGTGCAGTAGACATGTCCCTCTTCGATTCGTGGTCAAGTGAGTTCATATTGTGTTTCATCTCCCTTGTTTTCACAAATTTTCGCCATTTCGCCCAGCTCCAGAACGACGGAGTATCGACCGAGTCTTGCCAATGATACCAAACGAGATATACCTTCACATCTTTGACTTCATCGTCCCACCTGGCACTGCGGCTGAGGACCTGTCGTCTGAGCAACTCAAGACGTTGTCCAATCTTTCTTGCATTTGCAGGTTCTTTGCCAACATCTGCCTTCCACGCGTATACGAGCTTGTTAGGTTTTCTGGCTCCTCGTTCCTTGATGGTGTGCCCATATACAAGGTGACACCCGGCTCTATATTGTGCGCACAGATTGCCGCAGAGCAGCCTCTTGCACTCGCGCTTGCAGGCCTAGTGAGGCTATGCTATTTCGCAGGCTGTGGCGTGTGTTTGTCGGTGGGCAAGCTGTACACTGCTGCAATTTCACAAATGAAGAACATCCGTGAGGTCCAGTTTCTAGACTTCATTGTGGCCCAGGAACATTGGGACGTTCTTGCGACGCTGCCTTCGCTCGAGAACCTGCAGTTTCGCGAGTGCATTTTTCTGCACCACCCCGCAGATTCGGAACCCCAGATAAAGGTCAAGGTGACTCATCTGTACCTTTCTGACTGCTCGGGATCTGAGCGACTTAGTTCGATCATCGACATGCGGTACCTGCACACGAGCATCGAGAATTACGATGACTTCGTTGTCGCCAATGATGGGCAGGATTGGCTGTGTCAGCCTCGCCTTAAGGACCTGCACATCTTCATCACCGAGGATGATTTACCGGCCGAGTCGTACTCCTTGGGTCTATTTTCAATCCTCAACGGAGCGCCGCGGTCTCTCGAGACGCTATGCTTCTCACTTGATGTGTTGGCCACTCGCAAAATAGCTGCAGACATCTCGGAAAGCATGTCGCAGTATCCCATGGCTTGGACGGCCCTTTCTTCGCTTCGCTCGCTGACGCTGCGAGTGGACGATGAGATGCCAGTTACAGACGTGAGTCAATGTCTGGTGTCTCGCACGGTCGCTCGATCACTTATCGCTCCGTCCGTCCGCCAGGAACTTTCCCAATGCATAGATGGTATGTGACCCCTCATTCTAATAGGTCTGTACTGACAGAATTCTGGGGTTTGCTTTGCATACGTCTTATTAGAAAACTCGCACAAAGTTCTGGATCTCCTTCGTCACAAACTTGGTACTACGTGTAGTCTCAGACATGTGGATTATTTCGGGATAGTTTTCCGATGGGTAGACGGGGAGTGGTTGGAGGGGGTCTTGTAGCAAAGTACTACCATGGAGCGCTGATGTCACGAACGTCCTGCACGTTGTATACGTAGTATCGTCATCTTCACGATTGCAGCGAGACCTCGCGTGAGAAACTGGCAATCTAAGAAAGATCAAGTTGGCGAAGTCGCAGACACAAATTTGCACCGCACCTTACGTTTTGCATCACGCCTGGTTTGCAGCAGACATGCCAGTGAGTCTCTTTGGGTGGTCCAGTGAGTTCACAATACATTTTCGTCTTGCCCATTGCCTCGAATCTCTTTTCCCAGCCCCGGAACGACGAAAGGTCGACCAAATCTTGCCTACAATACCAAACGAGATATATCTTCACATCTTCGACCTCATCGCCACACCCGGGACTAAATATCTAACGCAAGAGGATCTCGAAATATTCGTCGACCTTTCTCGCGTTTGCAAGCTCTTTGCCAACGTCTGCCTTCCACGCGTATACGAGTTCGTCGAGTTTTCTGAACCCGTGTCTCGTGATGTCGCACATGAAGAACATCCGTACGGTCCAGTTTGTGAGCTGCCGAGTGGGGGTAGAGCACTGAAGTGCAATTGTGGCGCTGCCATTGCTCGAGGATCTGGCATTCCACGATTGTAGTTTTCTGCGTTTTCCCAGAGACACGGAACGCGAGAAGAATCTCAAAATTTCCAGACTTTCCGTGGTTGGTTGCCTCAGGCAATATTCCCTCATCGCTGCCGTCGATAAGCAGTACTTGCGCTCGTTTCGCACAGATTATCACACTCTCTGGGGTTCGTCGGTGGACTGGCTCCGTCACTCTGCTGTCACGGAGCTGTATGTCGATATTATCAGTGAAAATGTATTCCTGGGTGACGGTGAAGATCCGAGGCTGAATATCATCCTCTCAACAACACCACGGTCTCTCGCTATGTCTCCTTTTCGCCGTATCGGATCCTCCAGGAATGGCTCGAGATTTCTTGCGGACTATGTCGGATCGTTCCACTGCGTGGACGAACTTTCCTTCCTTTCGCTCGCTCATGTTGCGAGTGGACAATGAGCGCCCAGTTACGGATGTAAGTCGAGCCGTTGTTCCCGTTGGGTGGCTTCCATAGTCCTTGCTCACTTATTGTTCCCTCACCGCTTCTCTAGGAGATTTTTGGAATATATAGCTGGGATGATGACATGATACAAGACCACTTGCCCGAAATTCCACGTGTCCTTCATGACAGCCTCGATCCTGCCTCTAGTATTAGATGGCATGTGGATTATTTCGAAACTGTTTTCCGTTTGGTAGACGGGGAGTGGACGGAGGCGTCGCGTAGTGGGGAGCAATGAACTACAGGCTCTCATCTAATAAATCACTGATTTTTGCTTCATATCACAGCGCGATGAGACGCGTGCACGAGAAAGGGAGCGGATGGCTGAGCACCCGCGTCAGCTTGAACGTCTCTCTCAGACTGGCTAGACGACTACTCGCCTCGAGAATCCCGTTGTCCACTTCAACTTCTAAGACCCCTCCGTCTTGTCGATACTGAACAACCGTGCCAGCATGCATACCACCGTAGATCACACCTCCACAACATGTCTTCCAGGGCTGCACGAGGTGTTTGTCAGAAAACAATAAATAATTCTAACTAATGTCGCCGTTGACGTACCAGATTCAACGCCCGAATCCAAACACGACAGGGACCTACCTCTATCCTTTGAACTAACGACATCCTTAGCTGCTGTCGAGACGGTGCGTTGCGCTGTCCTCTCTCGTTTGATCAAGGGATCATTAATGTTACTCGACAGACAAATGCCACACTCGTCATCTTTGTGTATCTCATGATGAACCACCCCAAATGTTTCCAGACGTTTTTCGTAGATTACATGATAGGTAAGGGAGTCGACTGTACTATTACTATGTAGTGCTGATATAGAAACACCAATTTCAACTCATTTCATCAACTCGAGTCCAAAGCGGCTAAAATTAATATCCCCTCCATCATCGAGCAACTCCAGTTCCCGCCTTCGGGTCATCGAGCCGCTGACTCGGAACCCGCTGGTTCCGAGTCACTCAGAGAAGGCTGCACCCGGTCGCCTCGCCGTTGCCAGGCTGTACATTGAGTCAGATCGTCTCATTCAACTTGAAGAAAAAGGCTAGCCGGCGGTGCAATCAATCTACTCACTGTGAATGTGGTACAGCATCCCGGCGTTCCAGCACCAGTATCGCAGTGTTCATCCCTCGCGTACGTCTCGACGCACCCTTGTCCAGAATACCTATCGGTAACCTCGTTATCGGGTGAGTTTGGATCATTGATCTACGATGATCAGTGGATCCTTCAACAACGACTCGGACGGACGGCGACTCGATTAGTACTTACTGTTTGACTGTAGCTCTTGCAGCACAAGAAAGTGCAGTCGTCTCGAGATGAGAGGACTGCTGCGAGTGCGCCGACCGTAGCGAACAGTGTGATCAAGACCGGCGTAAGGCGAATGAACATCCTTGGAAGAGGGAGAACCGTTTGGGAAACGTGGCTCTCTGACAGATATGATTGTGTTAGCCCTTTTAGTGGTGTCCGTCAACATAACCTGATCAGAAGCCTCTGTATCAGCGCCTAGGTTACGGTATGATCACGCTGACGGCTCATATACAATGATATTGCGTCTGATCGATCTATCAAAAAAATTGAAACCGGATTGTAACAGATTTCAACGGCACCCCAACTTCAACCAAGTGACGTAACATGAATGCCCTTACCAGGTGACTGTACCACCGTTGCCGTCTCGCATCCCATGAAAGGGGACCGGAGTTGGCCAAAAATGCGCGAGAAAAGGGCGACGAGAAAGCTGAACGGGCGGCAATCGGATTTGGATGGTGTGTCCAGTGAGGATGTGGAGGGCATATATGTATAGAGAAGAAGGAAGCGCTGTCGGGTCAGACTCGGATCTGCAGGTGCACACGGAGCATACCTTACAGTACAGGTCCAAGTTTCTACTCGTCGAAGTGGCGGTCAAGGTAGATGAACATCGGGCCAGTGCGCACCAGTCGAAACATCGTACAAGCCTACTTCATCAATATTAATGTTCAAATTCCCAATGCAGTACTGACAATCCTTATATCGAAATTTTAGAAAGAACGGCGACCATGCAGGCCTCAGGAGTTGGTCGAGGATGACCGTATGTAGAACATGAGTACCAGTACCTCAAACGAAAATGCTGGTCGACCTCGGACAAGACCTCAGCTATGTATATGACCACCGAGCTACCATCGCTTATCACATCTTGCGAGATCGGCACTCGGTCTTGGTTCTCCCCTTCGGATCAGTCACTGAGCGTGTTCACTCAGTAAAGGCTACACTCCACCCCCGTGCCGGAATCTGCGCCAGACTGTACATTTTCCGCGAGTCAGATCGACTCATACAAGAAAGGGCCGGCGTCACTGGCATCAATTTACTCACTGGCGGATGGAATACGGTGCAACATCCTGGCTTTCCACTGGCAGCACTGCAGTGTTCATCCCTCGCGTACGTCTCGACGCATCCTGTTCCATAATAGTTACCGGTATTCTGATCATCGGTCCACAATAAATCAGTGGATCCTTCAACAATGACGGACGGCGACTCGATTACTTACACCATCTGACGATTGATAGTTCTGGCAGCACAAGAAAGTGCAGTCCGAGTAGTCTCTAGATGAGAGGACTGCTGCGAGTGAGCCGACCATGGCGAACAGGATTGGGGTAACGCGAATGAACATTGTTGAAAGAGGAAGAACTGTCTGGGAAACGTGGCTCTGACAGATATGACATGAGCAGCCCTTTTATTGGTGCCCGTCTTGCCTGAAACCTGCGGGACGGTCGTAGCCAATGGTAACCAATAGTAATACTAGCCGGTGGTAGTTGACCACAACTCATCTTCTGATAGAAGTTTTAGGTTCATATGGGTTATGAAGCCTCGGTTATCAGCGCCTAGGTTACGGTTGGATCTTGCTGATGCGGCGGTTCATAATGATATTGGCGTCTGCCAGTGATCTGTCAAAAAATGTAGCCGGATTGTAACAGGTTTCAACGGTGCTTCAAAGCTTCAACTTCAACCAAGTGACTTATTGAAACATGAATGCTAATGCTCTTGTTCCATCGTTTCTGTCTCGCGTTCCATGAAAGGGGACCGGCGTTGGCCACGCGCGAGAAAGGTGCGACGAGAAAGCCGAACGTGCGACAATCGGATTTGGATGGCGTCCTGTGAGGAAGCGCAGGGCATATGTATAGAGAAGAGGGCAGCGCTGTCGGGTCGGATCTACAGGTGCGCACGGGGCTTACAGTACAAAACTCTGCCCGAATCGACGATGTCCCGTCCAAGCTCCTACTGGAGTGGTCAAGGTAGATGAACATCGGGCATGTGCGCACCAGTCGAAACACCGTACAAGACTTCATCAATGTTCAAATTGCCAATTCAGTGACAATCCTACTGAATAGTCGAAGTTTTGGAAAGACTGGTGACCATGCAGGGTGCCCAACGCCGCCGAGCCGGAATATGCGCCAGGCTGTACATTTTCCGTGAGTCAGATCGTCTCATACAAGAAATGGCCGGCGTCACTGGCATCAATCTACTCACTGGTAGATCGAATATGGTGCAACATCCCGACTTTCCACTGGCAGCATCGCAGTGTTCATCCCTGGCCAGTGGCGTACGTCTCGACGCATCCTGATCCAGCGTAGGAACGTGGCAACGTGGAGAAAAATGTCCGCGGTGCGTTGTAAGGTGGAGACGAATGTCACCCTGCCTTTGGTGGGATCATATCCATATGCTACTTCTGGAGGCAGAGAAACTTTGCAAGAACAAGCGTAAGATCCACTGGCGATGATGGGTGGCTGGTCCTTGCAGTAGACTAGTGACCAACTGTCTAGATGGGCGGCGAGTTCAGCGTCGTTAATTCATGCAGTGACTGCTCAATTGATTCAGACACTCGCCTCTGAGATCCCGTCCCACGCCTTTGCTGCGCACGTCTCTGCACGCTTTCCTCGTGCACTTCGCTGAAAGAGAATGTACCGGCTGCCTACAGCGAATGATGGAATTGTTCTTTGGTTTCGTCCGCAACGCCGAAATGAAACTTGGTCGCAGTTCGAGTCGGGACTTGGACTCTTGCTGCGTGTGACGATGACTAGTGAGTGTCGCCTAGGACCGCTTCGATCACGCAGACAGCCGCCGGGGAATTGGGAAATATGAGCTTTGAGGTTGGGCGGCATGAATGGTGGACGAGCTTTCTTCTTGAATGCATTTTCCGCAGAACAAGTTTGACGCAGAGTTTCTACAGTAGGCACTCGAGCGAAAAAGGAAGTTACATTGACAATGGTTTTGCACTCTAACTTGAAATGGAGGTCGGCAGAGCTGCCTCAGACTGGCTCGGCTCTGTGGCTGCCTCCGGGTCCTCGGGTAAATTTTCTGTCAAGTTTGAGTAAGTACTGTTCACAACCTTCACATCGAATACTGAGCAATGACCAGCCCCACTGGCAGGCCCGAGACACAACTACGTGCATCGAATTTCGACATCCAGGGTCGGGACAAGCAGTCGCAAAACTATGCCAACTCTACCGCATACCCAAACGATACGTTAGACATACAGTCGCTGGTAGAAGAGCTTGTTCAGTAGGTCTTCTCGTTTTCCGTTACTATTTTGAAGGACAAACAGAATTCTTATCCCAGGTCTTGTCGAAGACAACATTCAAACCCGAAAGCTGGGTGTCATGTTTAGAGACCTACGCGTCATAGGACTCGACGCCCATACATCTGTCCAACACAATCTCGCATCGTTGTTCTATCCTCGGTCAATAATGATGTTCATCCACAGTTTGCACCATCCCCCAGTTCGCGATATCATTTCAGGTTTCAAGGGTGTCGTTTTTCCGGGGGAGATGCTGCGTGCGTAAATCCCGCTCTCTGGTTTCAGTGTTCATGCTGGCTTATGCATAAAATATCCCTTGGATATAGTCGTCCTGGGACGCCCGGGTTCTGGATGCAGTACTTACCTTTCTGAAAACACTTGCCAACCATCGCAGAGAATATCACAGTGTCCTCGGCGATGTTTTCTACGACTCGTTTACCTCGGAAGGGATTGAGAAACGGTACCGCGGTGATGTCATCTACTGTCCAGAGGATGACGTTCACTTCCCCACTCTTACAGTTCAGCAAACAATCGACTTCGCATCTACGATGAGGACCCCGAGCGGCCGGACAAACCAGTCGAAAAGGGCTGGTGCCTCGTGCACGACAGAACTACTCCTGCGCCTCTTGGGACTCCAAGGTGCCAAAGATACCATCGCTGGCAATTCGTTTCTGAGAGGCATTTCTGGTGGTGAGAAGAAGAGTGTGTCTATTGCTGAGGTCATATCTGCAAGAGGCAAGATCGTGTGTTGGGACAAGTGCGTGTCGTCATTTTCATTGCCCGACCGCATTTTTGATGTGGATGCATTCAGTTCGACGCGTGGTTTGGATTAGTCCACGGCGCACGTTTCATCCGTATACTTCGCGCTGTGACCGACATTGCCAATGTCGCGACGGTGGTCTCCATTTATCAAGCCGGCGAGCAGCTGTTCGAACTGTTTGATAAAGTATGCGTCATCCATGATGGAAAGATGGCGAATTTTGGGCCCGCCAAAGAGGCAAAACAGTATTTCATGAACATGGGGTACGAACCTCAGAATAGGCAAACGACATCCGATTTCTTGGTAGCATGTACATTTCTGCACTTTTCTTCCATGTATGTTGTACTAACTATCCTCGTACAGCAACGGACCCAAACGCCAGGAAGATCCGACATGGATTCCAGGACACTGCCACGAACTGCCGATGAGATGGCTGCTTATTTTAGACCGTCCGTCCACGGGCAGCTCAACCGGTCGTTAATGGATTCATACAGCAGCATGTCTGTGAACAAGCCGGAGCTTAAGAAGGCCTATGAAATGAGCGCCATGAGCGAGCATGCCTCTCAGAGTTAATCCGTGAGTGCTTCCCCTAACTGTGCAGGAATGTCAGCTGAGCATGTTGTACACACTATAGGGCGGAGTATATGTTGGATGTCATTGGAGCTGGAGTTGCAGCGACCTGCCAGTGCACGACTGACTGGGGCCATGTTTGGGCAAAGTCACCTGAAGCAATCGAGCTGAACCCGAAACTCGAAAGTATTCATCAAGGAGAGTCTAAGCCCATCGCACTCCGAGTTTTCAAGTTCTTGGATGAAGCAACTTGCAGTGGTTACTCACTGTGGTTTCGTGTCTTACTGGCGAGACGCCGTGTTGGTCTATTCGAAACTGCTGGGTTGCGCTTCCGGTGGAATGTTCATCGGGTTTTCGTATTTCGGTGCCACGAACTCCTTGCAAGGATTTCAGGACAAAATTTTTGTGCGTACTCTCTATGTTCGAATATATTTGCGGGGAATCAATGACATCCCTTGACTCTACAGTCTGTGATTTTGGCCTTGATAATGTGTGTGCTCACGGCACAGCAAACGCAGGCCAAGTTTATCGAGCGCCGAATTGTCTATGAAGTCCGGGAGCATCCTTCGAGAATATACACTTGGTCGGCGTTCCTCGTCTCTCAGGGCCTAATTGAAATATTGGTTAATATACTTGCGATTCCCTTGTTCTTTGTCTGCTTGTATTGGTCTTCCGGCTTCGACAATTCTCGCGCTGGTTTCTCCTGCCTCTTTTACTGCATCGTATTCCCATTGTACCACACCATGCTTGCATTGGCGATTGCCACCGTCTCTCCCAACGCAATCATTGCTAGTACAGTGTTCATCACGATGGTCTGTTTTATGATGCTCTGGTACGTAATGATTCCTTATAACAGGACCCTGATTTGTATTGATGGTGACCTCACAGTGCCGGCGTCTTGCAGCATATCTTCTATTGGGGTGGTGGAAGTGGATGTATTACATCTCCCCATTTACCTATATTATTGAAGGTCTATATGGTCAAGGTGAATGTCCCCACTTTCTCCGTGTCAGGACCACACTGACAAACGCTCTCTTCCCGCATCCTAGTTGCTGGTGACCAGCTTATAACCAGCACATCTACTGAGCTCGTCTTCTTGGAACCACCCTCAGGGATGACCTGTGGTACCTACATGAACCTGTTCCTATTTTTCACGGGCGGTTATCTCACCAACCCGGATGCGACCGCGCAGTGCCACTTCTGCCCCCGTGCGATCGTCAAACGAATTTTTGCAGGCATCCTTCAATATCTCATATGGAAACCACTAGAGGGATTTATTTATCATTCTTGGATTCGTCGTCTTCAACGTACGTCCATTCCCCACTCCAACCCCGTATTTTGGCGCAAACCGAAACTGATGGTGGGTGTGACGACAGGTCTTGCTCATGTTTGCAGGCATGTTTTTCCGGATCAACAGGCGTACAGGCAAGGTACAGGCCTCAAGTTGATGACGAGTCGGAGTCACACGATGCATTCTTACCTTTGGATGCCCGCGGCCTTTTTCTTTTGTAAGTATTCCCCTCCGTTGTAGTGTACCGAGAGATGTCGGGAAGCTGGCCTCGCTATATGAGGAAAGTGGACCAAACGTACGAGCGTTCCCATTCGGGCATATATATACTATCATACTAACCAGCTGTCCGTGCAGCGTCTTCAGTATCCTCGAGCTCGTTGTTCGCGTCGTATCCGGGGTTCAAAGTGTCGGTTAGGTGATACACAGGCTCGTCTTTGCTTTGATACCACTTAGTCAAAGCAAAGCCAATATCATCTCGTACGCTTTGACAATTGACGTGACAACGACGGTCCACATACCCAGAAATAGTACTTCCACTGTTCCACAGTGTTTGGATCCACAAGGACCACAACTCTGAGAGACAATAGGCACTCATGGGTATTTATACCAGCAGGTTCGGTCCCGTCCAAGTATTCAAACATGGATTCTCCTCCCTCTTACCGCGCTCTCACTTCTGTTCGCATCTCAGGTCGCAAAGTTTCCAACGTTCTCGGCATCACTGGCACCCTCGCACGTGACACTGCCCCTGTTCATTACTCGCAGATTCCTCCCCGTCTAGAATTGCTTCGCAGGAAATTCAAGCCTTCTCGGTCCCCGTTCGTATGGGACAACCCAAACCCGTTTGCAAACCCGCCCCCTCCCCAAGCAGATGCCGTGCAGGCACGCATCGAACACGAGAGGCAATACGAGTTCGTCGGACCTCTCGATCCCGTCATCTACTGCGACTTTGATTCCAAGTACGGCGAGTACGTTCTTGAAGAGGATGACTCCGGCGAGGAAGAGGACGAGGACGAGGACGACGAAGATAGCTACGATAGCGATGAGGATGATGGCGACGCAGATGACGAGGACGAGGACGAGGACTATGATTCCGACGCCATGGACACCGACGACAGTCAATCGTTCATCTACAGGCCCTTGAACATGCCGATCGCGCTCCCGCAGCTACTCCACACCGTCCCCCTCCGCTACATCACCTCTCCCATCCACACACCCCTGTCATCATCTGAAGTCGAGACTCGCGTCCCCACTCCCCCAACACTCCTCCTCTACCCTTCCTCCGAGTCCGAATCAGAGACCGAGGTTGGTGAAGAGAACTCCGAGAAGGAGGCACCCTCTTGGGCGGGCCTCGCAGCGGTCTACAACAACCTGGCCGAAGCCGAAGAGCGCGCCGCCCGCAAGGTCAGACGTGATGCCGAGCGCTCGCGCGCGAAAGTCCTAGCCATTCTCGGACCCGAGGCGAGCTCAGCCCTCTGATTTTCCATCAAGTTATCAAGTACAGTAATGACCTCCTGATTCTCCCGATCGACACAGACACCCTACAACTCCATCCATCCATTACATATATAAGTATCTATCACCGCGCATAAGTAACTGTATTCTAGACTATCACGCAGATACGATGTAGCACACACGCTCACACATTCCTTATTAAATCTCATCTCTTCATCTCCTTTATGCAGCGCGTGTGACGTCGCCGAAAGCCGAGGAAGATGCAGCGACACCGTTTACAATGTGCATGTCTCTGCACTTTCCTCAGTACAATCATTCCCAATCTACTAATGCGTGTCAGGGCAAGTACATACTGCAGGTGTTCCCTGTTCGATATAGTCTGTCTCCACTGAGACCTTCGAGATCAAGAAGAGGTTTTCAATGTGTCTCATACGATACACACCTACTTGGAACGTTTGTAAATCTTATTCAAGAACGTGGTAAATACCTCCCTCCTCAACACCACCCCGTCTTCCACATTTTTCCCTTCGGGATCCGGCACCCCCGACTCGATCAATTCCTGGACCCTCTCCTTGATTCTCTCCTCATACGCCCGATAGCGCTCCCCCATCCCAACAGCGTCATATACTTCCTTCACTTTGGCCTCCATTCCCTTATCCCTGCGCCCATAGTTCATCCCCAACACTGCCCGCTGCTCCGGTGTAGCGACCTCGAGTGCCACGTTAATACACCACGAACACTTGTTATCCACAATGTCCGTCCCGATCTTGCCGATCTGCTCAGGCGTTCCCGCATAGTCCAAGTAGTCGTCTTGGACTTGAAAGTACTCGCCAAGGGGGAGCAGGATCGACAAAGCGACGTCGTAGGGGCGGACCGTCTTTTCGTCGACGACGTACGACTCGGGTACGCCGCAGAAATGCAGTGCAAGCGCGACTGGGAGGTAAAAACTGTAATATGCCGTCTTGTATTGCGCGATAAAGGCATGTCTACATGTGGCGTGTGATCAGACATGCACGCGGGACGGTTATATAAGAATGACAGACTTTTGGAAAGAGAACTTGCTCAAATCGACACGGTCCTCTGGGGCGGTGATGAGATCGACCAGCTGGCCCATCTCTGTCTGAAACGCCGTCTGGAGTGTCCGTCACTAATCCGCATTACCGAACGACGCGAGCAAAAGAAATGGAAACGAACGCACGTCGTGAAAGAGCTCCAAGAGATGGACATAGTATGGCTCGTGTCTGAAATGTCGCTTGAGGAGGTGATAGATGGCGCCTTCGAGCATGAACGCGTCGTTGATCGCGATGACGCCAACGCCTTCGACGCGGTACCAACAGGGCTGTCCGCGACGAGTGATAGACTTGTCCATGATGTCGTCTGCGACGAGCAAGGAGGCTTGTAGCTATTCGCACGGGTGGTGGGCCGTGGCGAAGAACATGTGATGAGAGTGCCGGCTAGCAGAAGAGCAAGCGAAAACGGGAACTCACCAACTCGATACACCATCCCAGCGCAGCCGCCTTGAAGTACTCATCGTCCGTCAACGCCCTCCCTTTCAAGATCTCCGCCGAATCGATGACACTGATACCGCGATTGAGTTTTCCGCCCGGGACGTTGTGCTCGAGGTTCTAATGTTTCCAGAAGCAGAAAGGTTCCCGAATCGACGCGCGCGTAACCGAAACATCCAGGTTCAACTTTGCCCTCCGAGTAGGAGAGAGAGACGCACCCGACGGAACCACGCCACGGCCTCGGACGGCATGTTTTCCGTACTCATATACTCCATCAATTCATCTCTCAGTTGCTCGAATACGCGCTCGAATTTTCGACGTCGACGTTGTTTGGGATCGTCGCTCGTCGTATTTTCGGTACCATGTATGCCCTCGAGGGACGCGGTTGAGGTGTCGGTATCGTTTGCGAGGACGATTTCATGTTGTGTCCAGACGGGAGGAAGTGTATCGGGAGGGACGACCTCGTGGTGAATGCACTCTCCAGTTGCGCCTGATTGGACGGACTCAGACTGACAAGCAACGGCGGTGAAATCTCGGGCAAGCGCGAGCAGCACTACTAGTACTGAATGTACTCGAAGACGCATTCCGAGAGGGTGGGAATTTCATCAAACAACCTCCGTTCGTATAAAAGCAAACTGGGAGAAGACATCACTACGTTTTTTCAATTGCGACACCTGCTGGCGAGAAAGTTCAGGTGCAACGCATCGACTCCGACCAGGCTCCTTCACACAAAACCAAACCGCTGGATTGATCAACTTTGAAGTACACGCGACGCCACCAAGACAGAAGGGCAGAGAAGAAAGAGATATACCCGACGAGTTTTGCGTCAGGTCTAATCGGGGTTGCGAACAGACCCAGTGGTTATGAATGCATGTTCACTGGCAGGTACGTACGTTCCCGTACCCAAGTGTTCGAGATCTGGCGGGCAGCGCTAGTTTTAGGCAGACCCTTAGACAAGGAAGACAATTGTTCCTTCTATTGGAGCGCAGAAGGCGTCCGACTCCCGAAGACCACGTCAATGTTCAGGAAGAAGCAAGTGCAACTCAGAGTCTCGGACGGTCACAGTATCACGCAGTGCACAAAAGCGAAACGACCATTTTTCCCCATTTGAGCATCAAAACACACGAATAATTCAACCAAATCGGAAACTTGAAAATGAAAAAAGGACGAGTGTTCGGGATGAAGTAAAGCCCGCTGCTGCGCGCCAGGCAGAGAGAGAAGGATATTCAAAGGATAAAATGATGTCGGTAAGGAGAACTTTCCCCCTCCCCTGTCCTTGACCCATGTCCCGCCATCACCTGGTTACTCCTGGGGAAGGTAGCGCGGTTCCGCCGCTGGAGGTATTGCTTTCCCTTTATTACCAGGGGAATCCTATAACGTATGGAATTATTGCGCTACTAATCGACAGCGCGACCGAGTTGGGCTCACATATAACTCAGCAAACGCAGGCGCCGCCGCGGCGACGAGGCAGGTAATGACGGTGAAAAACTTCATGGCTAATTGACGGACGTCGAGGAAACTGTTTTTTGTGAAAAGCTGCAACAGTTTATGATGACAAGATGGTCAGCAACTGTTAGGGCTGACTATGAAGATTTTCGGTGAGTCGTACTCACGAGTCGTTCAGCACGAAAACCGACGATAGAGGGATTGAGTGATGGGGAGCCTGAAGTCCAGCATGGATTTTATATCATTCTTATTCTCTGCGACAACTGAGCACCCGTGTCCGGCCGAAACGAAACGATGGGACGTTTCAACCTCTCCTCCCTGCCACTCAATCATATCAGATGTAGCAGCTGGAAGTTGAACCGGTTGACAGTTGAAACCACTTTGACATCTAATTCATTCGGCAAAAAATTGAACTGTTTGGGATTTAGAGGTGAGCTATTATTATTCTTGCTTACTGATTTAAGTAAAAGTGGGAACGAGGGTTGGCCATCTCATGACACGAACAAAATGATTGATGCATAAACTGTCCACGTGGATTCTAGGAACGACCGGGTCCAGACTCGCCCAACAGGTACATATGTACTTCGTCGTTACCAAGCTCAGCACTCTCACCGTTCCTGTCTCCGTACCTTCCTGTCTCCGTCACTCGACCCCCTCCCGCTAAATAAGTTGCTCAATCCCAGGAATTGGCTCCTCTGCTAACTATCATCCCGTTGCCGAGCTTGACGACGGGAACGCCAACTACGAGGAACGTTCCTCCCATACACGCGCACCTTAAGCTTGCCCGACATCGCGAAGCCGCCTAACGCGTCCGATGTAGCCCACGGTTTCACTGGAAGCGATGTTCGGCCTTCAGGCTTCAGGAACTTTCAAGTGAGATTAGCCACTCCTTCATCGTCTTCGACATGCGCAACACCTTCCAGTACGTCGCAACACGTCCAGCAACACTGAAAGCCAGTTTGCCTATACGGATGCCAACCTCCTGTTAGACGTTGTACAACCGTAACACGGTACTCCAACGCGTCCCTGCATATCCCCACAATAGCAATAACGGCAACAGCAGCTGCATCCTACTTGGATCTCGTTCAAGAATGCGCACCCCAGCCTCGAGCTCCGCCACACCCGTAATCAGCCCATCGATCCGTTCCTTCGCACTCTCCTCACCGTTCGCTCATGCCGACCGCCTCGTACCCCTCCTTCACCCGCGTCTCCATCCCCTCGTCCTTGCGCTCATAATTCGTGTGTTGCTGTGGGTATATTCCCGTCAAATGAAAAGAGCTGGTACGAGCGCAGGTGGATGGGGTGAAGAGAACAGTGAAAGGAAAATAAAATAGGATGCTAATTGGACACTTTTTCGGTTCCCCGGGGGTGGCGTTGGGGTTGGGTGGCAAGGTTGGTCACATCCTGAGCGGTGAGACGTTAGGCAAATTTAAAAGGCTGATTCTTCCTTCAGATCGGACCACTAGTGTACGATGGCACTGAGTCTCATCGATAGATCCCATCCGCGAGAGGCGAGCCTGAGAGGGGGCTAAAGCTAAATACCGTGAGGTATTAGGAAACTACCACCAAGTTAAGAAGCGGACGGGCAGGAGGGGATGCCACGGAGATCGCGAGGCCTGTCGGAGGATCATGAATAGGTAGTACAAGCCACGGTTCAGCCGGCGTCACGACAATCGCGAGCTTGACGGTACGCGAATCGGGACACCTGCCAAAGAGCGGGATACAAGGGAGATGTTCTCGTACGCTTCTCCAAGTCCAATCACAATCCTCAAATTCGAGAGAGAGAAAGGAAATGATTGTTTCGGCATACCTCACTTACTGACCTAAACTCCCAGTGAGCAAGCCTTGGGCTGGCTCAGGCCGTTTTTCTCTCTGATGCATCCGTTAACGTTTCAAGTTGGCCAAGTCACTGGCAACGGTTGAACTCGGAAGGGGAGTAGCATTACATAATTGTCCGAATTCTCGCGATTGTTTTTTTACTCCCTACAACGACGCGTTCTAAACAGGATGGCGAGGAGATCCCTCGTTGGCATGTGCCAACGTGGGGAGTCTGGGGACCTGCATAGCAGCGCAAAAGTGCCCACACGGGCGCACCACCTGTGGGATTCCCTCTTCCACCCTTTTCTTCGAGCAAGAAGCCTCACTCTTCCGGACTCCCCACTCGTGCGTACGTCTCGCCACGCGGCCGATCTATCCGGGGTCCCTCGTATCGCTGTAGCCGCCTCTGCGAGTCTCCCTTGACAGGGCTTACATGAGATTGAAGCTGAATCCTAAACGCCAGCGTAGCGGCAGCAGCCCCCGATAAGAGCTTTCGCAGGCTCAAAACCGCTACCTGCCGGTCCCTTATCTGCCCCTACTCCGACCCCGATACTCGGAGAAGCGTGTCAGACGGACGAGCAAGTAGGCATTCGGACTGCCCAAGTGTCCCTCAGGCTGAGAGTCCCTAAGCTTCGCACAGACTTAGGAATATAGCTCCGTCACGCTTTCGAAAATCGGTCTCTGCCAACGCGGCAACGGTGGCAGTGTGCGCACACATTGTCAGTCGCCGTAAGTGCATAATAATCAGTCTGAATCACCATCGTCTTGCATATGATTATTTTACGGCAATCCAGTGCACGTTTGCCACAGCATGATGACTAATGGCCATCACTTCGTTCTGCGAAATGATGAAGAATCGATTGTCTAGTGCCCGGATTTTACTTAAGTTATGTGTCACTGGCAGAGAACACTGGCATGCACCTCGTTCAAAATTGTCCTCGATTCCCTAGTCAGCCACGTATATGGCCTTCAATCCAAGTTGGATCCCGGACGAAGACTCACAGACCCTCTTCTCTGAGCGATGCTGGCTCCAAGGTATCATCATCGCTGCCATCGCCTATGGCATCTCACTCCCGCTTTATTTCTTCTCCTTTCGTCACCTCATCCATCATCATGTCAGATCAAGGAGTCGCTTGCTCCTGCTTATTTTCATCACTGTCTCCGGCATCCTCGGAACTTTGCACATGATCACACTCGCAGGATACACTCAGATGGCATTCATCGACAATCGTAACTACCCAGGAGGCCCAAATGCATTCGAGAACAATATGTTCTACGTACCTATAAACTGTGTTGCTGGTGCTGCATACTTTGTGTCCAATTGGTTGTCTGATGCTGTAGTGGTAAGTGCTCAAAACCAAACCAGAAACCCTACTACTTGATTGAAACTCACCATCAAGTCAGGTGTGGCGTTTCAAAGTCATCTATCAAGAATGTGGGATCCCTATGTGGATCGTGATGCTCTTCCCCTGCTTGTTGTTCGCAGGCTCAGTAGGTCAGGAAATGGGCTTTACGAAATCATCCACATGATACACTGACAAATAATATGCAGCCATGAGTATCATGTTCCTCATTCGTCTCGAGACCAAGACAGTCTACGCGAGCATCCTCGCTGAATTTGGGCTGCCTTTTGTCACTCTGTCACTGGTGTTGAACGTCATTCTCACTCTTGCCATTGTTCTTCGTCTGTTGGCCTTCAAACACAACATTGTTTCCATAATGGGACCCAGATACGGGACACGATACACGTCAGCTGCTGCAATGATCGTCGAGTCGGCCGCACTGTACTCGACCATGTCTATTGCTTACCTTGCCTTTTTCGAGAGCAAAAACACAATTTCCCAAGTGTTCATGCAGTCCTTGAATCAATTCCAGGTGACAGTTGAAAACTTAACTTTCTATCCTATTCTCATGAGCACACTCACCAGACAGTCGCCACGCTGCTTATCGTGTTTCGGGTGGCTCAGGGAAAAGGATGGAGCCAGGATACTGCTGCGAGTATAATGGTGTCGGTATCGAATCCTTCAGACTTGGAAAGCATGCGGGTCGCCTCACCTGGAGAATCTGCTGTAATGGCAAGCTTTGTAGAAGGGGTATGGAGTGGTGATGGAGAGGGAGGTGCCACTAGCGGTAGATCTTAGACAACAATTTTCCTGTCTTGCAGCATAGAAAGTTGTCTCATTGATTTCAGGTTCAATAATAATGGAAGTCGAGTCCAAGTTAGGTTGAGCGATGGAGGGCTGACCTGAGGACTTATCCACAAGTCAGAAAAGAAATGAGAGAAGAATTATAAGTAAAAGAAGATCAGAGATAGAGGCAAGGAGAGTGAAGTTGAACGTGAGTAGTAATCCCCGGTATCGATGCTCAAAAGCTGGCGTCGTTGGTTTATGCGAGCTTCCGTTTGTTACCACCCATCATGAACTGGATTGGGGCTACCCTTGGTTTGCTCGTGCGCACGGCACAAAGGAAGGCTAGAGGAAAGTAAATGTAAAGATAGATTTGTTGGTAGACCGGACAACAGCACGATTACTTTGCACGGCGGACTAGTGTAGGCTCTTGAGATCTTGTTGTTGAGTGCTCGCCACTGAGAAACTCCGGTGACCGGGTATAAGACTCGACGAGGGCGAGCAAGTACCGAGAAGGTGAAGAGGTAGAAAGCAGAAGAACTCCGGAGCTTCGGATGGGGACCACTGGCTACGGTGACTGGCATGAGCACAGTCCAGGAAAATTACCAATAATAGTTTCCTTTCCATCGTTCACTTGGTTTCGACATACCAAGGCAAGGTACCAGAGGTAGCGATAATGCTCGCTCAGTTAGCGAGTGTGTGAGGCAGAAGGGAAGGGTGGTGGTCCTAACTCTCCGCGCATCATTTGATGACGGTCCGCAATGGTCTGCAAGTCGGGTCAATACGGGGCACATTGATGTATGCAAAGGTAGGTCAACCACAATACAATATATGAGAATTTCAAATTCCTCACCACTGTCATAAGGACTGACGAAACTATTCCTTGCGGTAGTAGCGGAGCCCCCTGACGAGAGCTTTAGCAGGCTCGAAACCGCCACTATCCCGCTCCCTTATCTGCCGCTACTGGTACTGTAGACCGTTACCCTCTACGGCCGGTCTCCCGATCCTAATCCTCGGAGAGGGGTGTCAGACGGACGAGCGAGCAGACCCGACCGCCCGAGTATCCTGAGTCCTCTCTATCAAGGTCTGGTCACTCGCAATTACCGCTGGCCCGCTCCCGAAGCGATCCACAGTCGGTTTGAAGAGGAGTGACAGGACCAAAGCAAGCCCTTAGTCGACGCCTCTCAAACGGGAGATAAGTGCAAACAAAGCTGGATCTAGTCCACTGATCAGCCGCTACACGGGTGCCCACAAGCCGTCGCTACTGGAAGGTTGCCTCTTTTGATTAGACGGCTGGTTAACTCTGCCCGATCGGAGTGATACGGGGATGATAATTCGAAAGGGCGGCTTGCAACCTGCCCACGCGAGCTGGGCATGCCAGGCCAGCGAACGAACGAGAATACATAACCCATGATCTCACTTGCAGAATTCTAGCTGGGACGACTCGGAGGTTGGGAAGGCTATAAAAGTCGTAAGTTTTGCATATCACATAGTAATGCACAATGGTTTGGGGGTGACTGGTACCTCTGCATTAGTTGAATGTGATGCACCGTGTCTGGCAGGTCAACGTTCAACTTATTATGACCGTGACGTGGAAAATAATCGATATCAGTGTCGCTTATCGAATGCCTTGAATCGCGATTGTTATGTAGAGAAATTGTGCGATGCTCGGATGTGTATCATGTGTTATCTCTGCAAGTGTGAGGCTTCTTGCATAAAGACTTTTGAAAGGTTTGCGGTCCGGGCGGAGTTTTAAATTGAATGAGCTGCAGCGCAATTTGAAGTGACAGCTGTCTCGGGACGAGACTATCAAGTTTGAGTACTACTGAGACTCTCTGTACTATGTGACATCGCCACTCGACATTTCTAGGCGTTCCACCATCACATCCCCCAATTGGTGAGCTGTACCGACATCTAGAGCGATCCTTATTCATCATCACTTCTCCTGGAAATATCTTGATCGATTGATGATAGATGATCACAAAGGTCCTAGTAGCTCCGGGCAGAATGGAAGCAAAAGTTGTGCCAACAGCGACATCCTCTGAGTTGCAAGTTGAAGATATGGATATGTGCTTAGTATCACTGGCAGGTGCGGAGCATCGCTTCATTGGCACTGAAACAACTCCGAGTCCATAAGTACCGGGAGTACAGTGGGATTGTAGATCCAGCGTTTTCACCCAGACAATCATGATCGTAGCGTTAGTCGCACTCGCAGTTGTCCTGTTCGCCGTCGAAGGGGCACGAAGGTTCAAACAGTGGCAGTCATCAGCACGCTCTGCCCCACTACCGCTTCCACCAGGCCCGAAACCGCTTCCTTTCATTGGTAACGCACTCAGTATGAACAGAGACGCTCCACATCTCACCTACACGGAATGGTCAAAAACTTATGGTACGTCGCGGCATGCACAATGAGATAGTGGTCCCGAAACAACACTGACGTGCGATCGAACAAGGTGACGTCGTCCATACGAACATCTTGGGCCAAACCATCATTGTATTGAACTCGGAGGAAGTCGCTGTCGAGTTGCTCGAGAAACGCTCGCAAAAGTACTCTGATCGGCCCGAGGTACCCATTCCAGACATGTGCGTTCTCGTTGCTAGCTCTGAGCGTCGGCGCTCTTCACTGTCAACAAACTTCTACTGACGCGCACTCCACGTACAAAGGTTCGGAATGAGAGACTTCGCTAATGTGACGCGGTATGGTCCCACGTTCAGGTTGCATCGACGATTATTCCACCAGGTTTTTCACGCGAACACGGTGTTGACTTATCGTCCGAGGCAACTGAAAAAAGCGTATGAGTTGTTGACCCATCTTCTGGACGATTCATCATGTTACGCAGCGCATTTCACCACGTGGGTCCCCATGTCGATACACTTCATGCATTGGGCTGCTCACACTATCAATATACAGGTTCTCTTCTGCCATTGTCCTGGAGGTAACATATGGGTTTAACGTGGAGGGAAAGAATGCATTCTTGACGTCGATGAAACGAACGACGGACCTTGTACTCCATGTAGCCACGCCAGAAATGATGGCACTCTGTACTGCGTTTCCGTTTGGTGGGTTATTTCCATCCGACTTGGGCGGTGCTCATTCTTTACGTTTTAATGGTGCAGTGAAGGAATTACCCGCCTGGTTTCCCGGGATGGGATTCAAGTCCAGGGCTCCGGAATGCCGGCGCTTGGTGTCTGAAGCAGTGAATGCACCGTATGCATGGACTCAACGACTTGTCGTACGTTTAGAATTAATGTTCTTGTGCATATGTGTGTAGCTAATGCCGAGTTCAAGGCGGAAGGAAAGGCAACACCATCCATGGTCGCCGATGCCATCATTCGGCATCGTCTGGACGATGATTCGAGCGATCCAGAGTTCGTGAAAGCGGTCAAATACTCTGCAGGAACATTGTATACAGGTGATCTGGAGTGCATGCATTTTATTTGATGCTGACGACATCTGCAGCTTCGGTTGAAACAGTCCGTCTTACTGATCCAACGTGTGAGATCACTTAATGACAACTTGCCTATTCTACAGACAAATGCCACGCTGATCACATTTGTTTATCTCATGATGAACCACCCAGAGACGCAACGTCGTGCACAATGTGAAATAGACCGTGTCGTCGGACGACAGCGACTACCAAGCTTTGAAGACAAACCTTCATTACCGTACGTTGATGCCGTGTTGCGAGAGACAATGAGATGGCATCCAGTGTTGCCTATTGGTGCGTTAACCTTCGATGCTTGGCTTCCGGACCTGTTGACACATCCCAGGTGCTCCTCACGCAACAACCGAGGATGACGTCTATCGAGGGTATCATATCCCACAGGGTGAGTAACATATTGGTCCTCGAAGCCGCTCCTACTGATGGCTTTGTGGCAGGTTCGATGGTTGTGTTCAATCTCTGGTGAGTCCACCTTGTCGGGCATGTACTCAGGATGCTGATTGGCATCATTTCAGGGCGATCTCACACAACGAGCTGAGGTATCCGAATCCTGACATGTTTATGCCAGAGCGATTCTTGTTGGAGGATGGTACATTGAACGATGACGACGTTCCGTGGGTGTTCGGGTTCGGGCGTCGAATCTGGTACGCGGCCGTTGATGCTCTCTCGCGCCTTGTTTAATGTGGTGTGTAGTCCAGGGAGGCACATCGCAGTTGCGTCGATATGGTCCGCGATAGTGTGCATGCTGGCGATGTTCCAGATCGAGAAGACGGAGGGGTCCGACAACGTGACGTGGACCAAGGGGGTGTCATCGTGCGTGGTTGCTCCGACTTGGAGACTGAGGCTGTCCTCGATAACGTGTGGTCTTTCTGACTCTTCAGACACCCGATCCCATTCCCATGCAGGTTCGTTCCGAGAGATGGAGAGATGGACGGCGAGTACCTGGCGTCGTTGATTCGTGCCAGTGGTGTTGGCTTGTGACTGTGCGACTTGGTCAAGTTGATGCTGAAGTTCCCCATATAAGTTGCTATTGTGCAATGTAAGCTGCCTTGTTTGTTGTCGAGAATTCCTGACTCTTGTGGTCCATGCATCGCGATCGGTTGTGGTTCCGTGTCCGTCTTTGTCATTATATACTAGTATTCCACCGCGTCGCCCTTTCTTTGATCTCGTTTATCCACCCATGTACTTATTTGCTTCTCTATTCTAGTCTTCTTTGCGCCATTCGGGTGTCACGCGCCTCGACCTCTAGTACAGCGCAGGTATGAGCATCGAAGTCAGGTAAACATTGTAAATAGAATCACGATCTTCCCAGTGACGTATCGTTCTCATATCCAAACAGCAAATCTGAGCGTAATGCCCTCTCTGGCGTCACCTTCACTATCCAACCAGGTCGACTCGTCGTCATTGTCGGCGCCAACGGAAGCGGGTTGAAATCGACGACCATCAAACTCTTGAGTCAGCTTTATAAGTGGACATCTGGAAGCATGTATATATACGGGATGCCGATCGAAGAGTATCAAATGGATGAGCTGCGGAAGGGTGTCGCGGCGCTCACGCAAGAACACCAACTATTTCTTCTGTCGCTCGAGGAGAGTCAGGGCTCAAATTCCTGCTTTCATGCCGCACGTCGAACGCGCTATACTCCAGCGCAGCGTAATACCACTCTTCAGCGACCCTTGTAAATGGCTCTTGCGCTGCATCGCGAGAGCTCCGCAATGTGGTTAATTTCTTCCACAGGGCCAGCATCTGGCAGCGAGTTTGCATTTGAACGCAGTCGGTTCGACGCCGGACGCACGCGCTCGAACGCAGTGTGGAGCTGACTCCTTGGTGTTGGAGTTCACATATGTCATGAATTGCTGAAGCCTGAAGGTGATCGGGCCTGCCACCGGTCGGAAGACTTCGTTCACTTTTCCTCGTTGTCGAGCCTGGATCTCGCTTATCGTAATGATTGTGGGTCTGGCAGCGAATATGCGTTTGAACGCAGTGGATTCGACGCCGAACGCATGCGCTCAAGCACAGTGTAGAGCTGACTAGCGCTGACTCTTGGTGAAGTTCAATCATGAAGTGCTGAAGGTGATCCGGCCGGGACCGGCCCTGCTAATTATACCGGTCGGAAGAATTCGTTCACCTTTCCTCATTGTCGAGCCTGGATATCGCTTGACCCGTTGATCGTTGCACCCAATTCTTTGATGCTATTTTCTTCCGGAGTATCTACATAATGAAAGGACGATGATGACGCTGCCAATCACAGGTTCGGAGGAACCAATAATCGTGATCGTGGGAACGTATTTTATGACAGCGCACTGCACGCATGGCTTCCTTGCCCGAACTTGAATCTGCCTGCAAGGTCATCTCAAAGCACAAATGCCAAGAACACCGTTGCATGTACCAGTGCGTGGCTCACATCCTCGGAGCTTTCTTGCAAGCTGTCTTGTGGCTCGTACTATGTATAGCCTGGAAAAATGGAAAGTAGGCTGGCACGTTTTCACCAAATATTGGCACGAGGCTCCCGGGCAGCGTAAAGTCCTATCATGTCACCCCATCGGAAATTTCTCGTTTCCATTTCTTCGGGCACGAGGGAACGAACAGCTTTGTACCGCCTTGGACGCTGTTCTCTGCTCAGTGGTATCGTTTGCCCCTATCAAAGGCAAAGTAGTGTTTCGCCTATTCACTGGCACATGTACTAACGATGGTTGTACGAGTCAACACAACCTGAAAATCCTTTCGAGAACTAATTCGGACCCTACCTCTCAGGGATCTTTGTCGCAGCGGGGCAGCTTTTCCAGAATTTCCGCACCGTGCTTTGAACTGACTCGCCTTGCCACGCGCAACCCGCACCAGTGCAAACGACGATCAGAAGTCGAGAAGACCTGCATTTGTCTTCATTCGGATCCAAGCGGTTCAGCACACCACCGAAACTTCTCTCGGCGTCTGATGCGATCCCCCCTTCCTGTAAATGGACAAACACGGCATGCGGCATCTGCGTGCCCGCGGTCGTGGCTGTTAGCTGTTGGCGGATATTTGACTCGGACAAGACGGGTCCAAAAACCCGCCACACATTCCGTTCTTCATCCTTTCTTTCTGTGCAAACACAACCTGAAGCCTCTCGTTCCCTCAGCATGTCTGCAGCCATCCTGCGAGCCTTTACACAGACTCCGTCCTCTTCGTCTGCACCTCGTGGCGACGCACGGAAGAGAATACCCATCCATCGTGGGACATACTCGTTTGTCAATCGACAAAGTGGCACCGCGATGGAGTTGACCAGCGATCACATCGTAGTAGGTTCGTACTACCTTAGAACCCTGCTCTGCACTTCCTCATGAGACGCCACTTTAGGTATGCCGCCAAAGGAATTGGATACCCAAAAGGTACTGTAGCTCGTTAGTTCACTGACTGACCTTTTCAGACACTCAATAATTTGTTTGGGCAGTGGGAGGTTCACCCATTGGGAGCGGGCTACTCGATTCGGAACCTCAAGTACGGCAAATATCTGTCCGTAAGATCGATATCCAGGGAAGCGCTCGTGGTGGCGAGCGACTATCCGGTGGCGTGGCAAGCCGTGGAGGTACACGTTGCTGAGGAGAATACTGCTTTCTTGGAGTAAGTATATGGCGGTATGCTCGTGGTGGGAGAAATCAAAATACTGACGCCGGATGTTTGTTCTTTTTCTTTTTTCGTACAGAATACGCTGGCCGGGGACCGAGTTTATCTTCGAGCTAGCAGACTTTGGCAGCTCCGTTGCCAAGACAAAGGTGAGATTTGTTTCGTTAGAAACCTCCACGTAGCTACACAAGGACGCATCCGCTCACGCTACGGAATCCTACCCAGATCCACCTCTCGGACGGCCAACTGACCGCAGACCAGCAACGCTGTCGTTACTGGAAAGCGAACCGGATTCGACAAGGCTCGTTTTACCAGCCCTCGTCCCCCTCACCTTCTGCTTCGAACCAGACGAACGGGATGGGTTCCGCTTCTTCTGCTGCTACTAGCCTGTTTGGTTTCGCGGGTGAGTTCTTGCACCAAGTGACGGTTAAGGTGGCGGGCGATGGCCGATCACGACCTTTCGCGTTGAATCTAGACAAGTGGAAGTCGCCGACGGCAGCACCGGCGCCACCGAAAAAAGTACAGATTGCGGAGCAACACCGGAGATCGGGGTCTACCAAACGGTCCTAAGCAAGACTGGACGAATTAAAGAATGCCCATGAAGTTTTCCTTGATGAAAAAAAGTTTGTACGACTGTTCTGTATCAACGCATGTACTTTACCTATGTTCGTTACGTTATCCATGTGGCCGTTGGGAGTCTAGGACACTGACAGTGTAGAAAAAACCAACTATGACTGTCTCGCAACGTATGCATATGTAGATTCTCGATAAGTAGCGTTCTTTGTATAATTCCATCGGTGTCAAGAGTGTTCTGGTTGTGGCTTCAAAGTTCAAGCTTCAAGAATCAAACTTGCGAAGTAGGCTCTTGATCCAACCACACCAGCTGCAATCTTGTCGACGGTGCCCATCAATCAGTGACCACGTCCAAACCGATTATAGTCGCTCAATGTCAAGTTCCCGCTCGTGGCGACGGAAAACTCTTACTGAAAGAACGTTCAGTCCACTACGACGCCATCCGATCGAGTATACGAACCAGATCCAACCAGTGCAAGGAGAGCCAGGTCTCTGTCACTGGTCCGGGTTTTATATATACGGGCGCCCGAGTGGTCATTGGACCAATATTCCCAATGTCTCTGGGTCTGCTGACTACCTCCTGAGCGAGCGCGGCCATCCTTCCGTTCCCGCCATGTCATGACGTATGGTGCTCACGCGATCTTTCCGCGGCCACGCCTAAATAACCTCCACTTCTCTCTCACACACCTGAGCGCGTTCCAAGGTGTCAAACAAACATGGCATCATTGATTCCATTCACAGCGTCCAGAAGGCGGAAGCAGAGGCAGAAGATTCGCCTCGGTCGATCCACAGTTCCTTCCGTCCCCCCGTCTCAGGTGCTTCTCACCTTATTAGGGGGCATACATGGATTCTCGGTAGAAGAGATCACGAGGGGTATACGAGGTGCGTCCCAAAGGGTGTTTGCGGCAGAAGTGGACACGACAAGATTCGACACGATTGTCGGTGATGGGGATTGTGGACACACATTTGCAAGCGGCGCCAAAGGTAAAAATACGACCCAGTAAAACCTGGAGGGATGCTTCCTAGCCACTCCTTTTCCCAATGCCAAAAGGGATCATCGAGGCACTGGTACGAGGCGAGCTTGACTCACGATCGTTGGGATCCGCCATGTTCGTAGCTAGGATGGGTGAGATATTGGAAAAGACTAGCACGTACATCCAATCTACCCTCCCACACTCTGCCTTTCTCCAGTCAATCACCCTTTCACTTACCTAGTTTTCTATTTTTCACTGCATGGTCGACCGAAAAGAGCCGAACGTCGCACAAAACGGTTATTTTTCTCCGAGTTGTCCGTTACAAGATGCTCTCGCGATACTCGGGAAACACACGCCGGCGTGTCCAGGTGATGACCAGACAGTTGTCGACGCGCTCGTCCCGTTCTTTGAGTCCTATGTACCACTGGTACGTCCGCAATGCGAGACGGCGATATTTAAGGTAAGAGCGGTCAAAAGGGGGGCGGAGAGCACGATGGGGACAAAGGCGGGCGTCGTAGATAATAATAATTTAATCTAAATTCAGCTATAATTTTTTTTAAATTGAACGGCGTATGATTGGTCTCGGTCAGGCGTCAAATACAAGGCAAC
The DNA here is from genome assembly GCA_038091575.1 of Leccinum subgranulosum. Classification (NCBI taxonomy): domain Eukaryota; kingdom Fungi; phylum Basidiomycota; class Agaricomycetes; order Boletales; family Boletaceae; genus Leccinum; species Leccinum subgranulosum. The sequence continues at coordinate 41,385 of JBBPOS010000121.1, forward strand.
AATGGTAAACAAAGCCGTGGAAGAACGGACCAGAATTCTCTGCCAGCCTGAATGTCCATCATGATCAGCTTACTCACCGAAAAGTTACTCAAAATAAGTGACAAGCTGGCCGCCCACGTTCTATATTGACTCATCTGTCGCAATCCGGGCAGTATATGAGACCATCCGTCCATGTGACCGTAATTCCCCCACCGAGAAAACTCGTCTCTCACCTCTCCCCTCGCTCAGGGCTCAACAACCATGTCTTCTACCATCCAAACTACGACCCAGACCGAAGCGACTCTGACTTTGCGCGCAGATGGCGCGAAAGGAGAGGATACGTATAAATATGCACACCTCTTTCCGTACTTCTCCAAGGACACCTACCCTCCACTCTCCCCCTTTCAACACGTCGACCCCGCACTACGTGCGCTCGAGCATCCTGACCCACGCTCGTTTTTGAACAGCGCGATAAGCGTTGTCGAGCTGACCCCGAACTTGGGTACCGAGGTGCGGGGTGTGAGCCTCAAGGACCTCGATAGCAACGGGAGGGATCAGCTCGCGTTGGAGGTAAATAACTGATTGTACATTGATCACAGTGCCGCACTGAAATGCGTCGAACGATAGGTCGCTAGACGTGGATTGATGGTCTTCAGGGACCAATTAGACTTCATTGACCAGGGACCAGAAGCGTATCTGGAATGGGGCCGTCATTTCGGAAGGTTCGTCAGACTTGGTTCTCCTTTCTCATGTTACCCTCATCATGATATCTATTGGGCAGACTGCACATTCACCCCACTTCAGGCCATCCGAAGGACTACCCGCAGGTCCATTTGGTATACAAGTCAGTTCTCCTACGACCGATACTCTCATTCCGTCTGAACGTCAACTCTTTTTTTCCCCAGAGATGCTAAGTCGACCTTCAACTATGAGATCGACGACAGCATCACGAGCACCGTCTGGCACTCGGACGTGTCGTATGAACTCCAGCCCCCAGGGCTCACAACCTTATTCCTACTGTCCCAGCCAGAGACGGGCGGCGATACGCTGTTCACGTCCCAGATCTCCGTGCTCAAGAAGTTGTCCCAACCGTTCGTCGCGTTCCTGCGGACCCTGAGCGCGGTGCATTCGGGAGTCGGGCAGGCCGAATTCTCTAGGTCGGGGAAGCGTGGGGGCGTGGTCAGACGGGAACCGGTGGAACACGTGCACCCGGTGGTGAGGCGTCATCCGGTGACGGGCGAGGAGGCGCTGTACGTGAACAAGCAGTTCACAAAACGGATCCTCGGTCTGAAACGTGAAGAGTCTGGTGAGTGGACGAAAGCTGGAATTGACGTGGGATATTTCTAATTTTTACACTATAGAAACCATACTCAAATTCCTGTATGATCACGTGGAGAGGAGTGCGGATCTGCAGGCAAGGGTCAAGTGGGCGCCTGGCACGGTGGTCTTGTGGGACAACCGTGTGACTGCGCACGTAAGTGGTCTAGTTCTCTTCATGTGCCAGAGGGGTGAGGTTTTGCTCAACTGATGCACCGACTGTGATAGTCTGTTATCGTCGACTACGGGAATTCGAAGGAGCGTCGACATGGCGCTCGCATCACACCTCAAGCGGAGCGTCCCATCCCGGCTTGGGATGGATTAGTGCTTCCAAACTAGTTACTGTGACAAGGGTAGAATATGAATATACATGTGCAGGATGTTGAATTGTGGCATATGATGGTTCTGATGAAGTTCACATCAATATTGTGGCCAGTCGGGGGGAACTGATCCTGACCGTCAGATGTATTCAAATACCGATTTTCAAATATTGTTTTTGCCGAACGCGCTGATTCAGAGTTCGATCGACACACGTAAGATGTCTTACGACCGAACGTGCCACCGTCGGAAGCAAAGTACAGGATGGTTTGATTTTGATGTTTGGCGATGCTACTACGGTGACCCATTCGAGTCCGACACGATCCTCGTATAAAAAGGTATCGATTCTCCTGTTCCAATGATGGCCCCTTTTCAACTTGGGCAACGAAACGCACTCGAAGACACTGACCTCGCCGCTACTTTTGTGAATTTGACGTTTTTGCTGCTGGGCATTTATGGGTGCGTATCTTCCTTTAAGGTATTCTCGATTGAATAATCCTTCAGGTGGGAATATTTTCAATCGTTTGGCGTGGAATATGCTGTTTTGCGTGGACGTCTACCTTTCCGTTGGCCACTTGTAAGCAGGCATCACCTTTAATTGTTCTGCATCAGTGGTCACTGACACGCTCTCTCCTGGAGCTCCCATACCTGGCTGGAAGGATATGTCTTCTGTGTACTCTCCTCTTACTGTGAGTCCGGCTGACGATCAAGTTGCGTACTTCATTTCAAAGGCTTGCAGTTCCATCCAAATGGGTCATTTGCCGGACTCTTTTGCTTGTCAACGTCAGTGCCGTCACATATTTTATTTCTGTTGCTTCACCCATGCTCATCTTCTGTCTGATCCAGCCGGAATCACTTGTGTATCAGTAAGCCTACACATTTCTGCCCGCCTCGTGATCTAGACAGTCACAACTGCTCTATCTTAGGTGCTGGCACAGATCGCTATTGGAACTTCCTCGACGAACCTCATGATTCGCACGTGAGTCCGGGGTATGCTGCAATTTCTGCGTCTTGCTTACAAACGAGGGACATAGATGGGTGATCTGGAAGAACTGTCGTGTAGTGCACCTTTTGTTGGCGCTGGTGACGTTGGCACACTGGACTCTGCTGACGATAAGTATGAACTATTTGGAGCCTTCATTCGCATCCGCACGCCGTAACCCACCAAATTATGCAGATACAACGAACATCCGATCGTACAGGTCAAACGGAGTCTGCGTTATCAATATTTTGCGTCCAGGTGTGAGTGCGGGCGTCTACTTGTATAGTGAGTCGTGTGGTTTCGTTCAAACAGTCTCGGGGCTTGTTCTTCATCTGACCCGCGTCCACAAGCCACGTCCTACGATTTCCTCGTGCTCGTCTTGTCCATCGAGAAGCTGTCGAGACAGCCGTCGACTTCGCCTCTGAAGAACCGTCTGTACGCACAAGGAATAATGTACTTTGTCGTGGCGGCTGTGGCCAACGTGTTCCCGACGGTGCGAACATTTGTTCTGCGCGGTTTTTACTCCCCTATCTTGTATTCATCGATGTTTGCTATACAGGTCTTTACTTTCCTTGGTCCCGTCGGTATGATACTTTTTTCGCAGATGCTTCCCATCATTTTCTTACTTTTGCGTTAGAGATGGTTGGTATAACTGCCAACTTTGGTGAGTTGTGGTGGGATGTGCGTTGTACGACTTGACTGACAACTTGCTAGCGATGACTGCAAGGTATCGCATAGGTTCTATCAGAGAGAGAAGGCTGCTGACTGACCTTGGACGGATTTATTTCAGTATGATCGTGTCGTGCAGAGCTGTCAGGTCGCTTCTTGGCATACGTACGTCGCAGCAAAGGTATGCATGTCAGCGTCACCATCAAACGAGCATATGACTCATTCGACTTGTGTGCGATGCAACAGCGAGGCTTTCGAAAGGGAGGTATGTGCCGAGTTGGACGTGACCTTGACGACTCGAGTGTCGAACGAGATGTCGAGCACTGTTGTGCCAGTGTGCACCTGAGGTCAGCCGAGGGCCGGCGGAAGTTGTAATATAGAGTACGTCGCGTTGAGTCGTCACGTTGAGGCGTGACAGAGGTTGACTGCACGATCTCAACGACTACTGCATTATTTTTGCTAGTTCAACTTCGTAGACGCAGGTATAGTATATAAAATAACATATGTACCATAAAATAACAAAAAGTGTTGTGTATATTGTGGAGTGCCGAAATGGGGGCAAAGTATGGTTTCTCGTGCAGTGAAACAGGAAGTTCCGTAATATTCAACCGATTTACGTTCCTAGATGCTAACCACAATGAGACCGTCTAACATTATGCGCAGTCCGTGGGTAATTTATCAGAGTGGGCTTAATAAAAGCAGGCCAGGCTGATGGTTCATAGTTCCATAACTCTCTCCTTCCTTCTGTCAACCAGTGTTAACGATGTCAGGCGAAAATCAGCTCGAAGCTCTCCTCGAGATAATCAAGATGTCGGCCCACCAGGCAATCGCCGAGTACAAGAAGGATGGTAACGAAGTCCCTACCATATACACCAAGACATCCCACCCCGTAGATTCCGCAACCGATACTGTTGCGCTGAGAAAAGCAGTCAGACTGCTCGTAGGTTCCTGCCAGCAGCTTTGCGCGTCATTGGTGCCTCCGCAGCAGACTACGGGTAACGTGAGTGGTTGATTCGCAAAGGAGTCCGCGGAGCCGATTTATCGATCTTTCCAGTTTGCGGTTCCTGTGGAATGGGCTTGCATGCACGTCGTAGTCCGTTCAAAGGTCGCGGATGCATTAGAGAAATATCCAAATGGTCTACACGTCGACGAACTTTCCAAGCTAGTCAATTTGGAGAAGGGGAAGCTTGCCCGCGTTCTTCGTTTCCTTGCTTCAAAGGGGTGCTTCATCGAAGGTAAGTATTCACTTTCCTCCTAGCAGATGTACATCTCACGTTTCATTCTGTTCCAGTGGGACTAAACGTCTTTGCCAACAACCGTATCTCTCTTGTTACACTCTCGAGTTCTAATAGCGGTGCTATCTCCAGGTTGTGGGCTGAAGATATTTCACAAGGTGCTGTTGTACTTTACGATACGATGACGGACCCAGAGTATGCCGCTAGTTATCACCCAGAGAAGTCACCGCTTATCTATGCACTCAAAAAGAAGGGCATAGAGGGTGATTATTTTGACTTGCTGAATCAAGACGTGAGTCGCTCCTCGGAGGCCCTTATATTTCATATCTCTCCGAGCGTCACATGCGTTTGCTGACGCCGTGGTATATTTAGGCCGAGAGGCGGGAGGTCAGATCTTCAAAAGTTGTCATCATATCGATGTGTCTCATTGTTGAGTAGAACTACAACCGTGCAATGATCTCAGTATCCAAGGGTTCTCTCTCTGTTTTGAATTGTAAGTGAAAGGTCCTCTGATTTTTCTCTTGGTTGTCAACATTTTCCTTTCAGACTATCCATGGAAGGAAGTGAAGACCGTTTGCGATGTGGGTGGAGGTATTGGGGCAATTTCTCAGCCGCTCGCAATAATGCACCCACATTTGAAAATCACTCATCAAGACTTGCCCGAGGTTGTAGACCGGGCGAAGGATGTGAGCTTTTCTTTTTCTGTTTACAATGCACAATATACCGTCGTGTCAAGTACATGTAATGAGGATGAAGAACTGACGTTTCTATATAACAACAGGTCTGGGCCAAGAATGCACCGGAAGTGCTGCAAAACAACCAAGTCGAATTTGTCCCGCTCAATTTCCTCCAGGAAACTCCTGTCCAGGGCTTAGATGTGTACTATGTCAGTATCTATTCCCTTTGTTTCGTTCGGAGTGAAGACGGCCCATCGTTCTGCCACTCGTTTAGCTTCACAATATCATTCACGACTGGCCCGACAATGAGGCTGCGATCATCCTGACTAATATCAGAAAGGCCATGGGTACTCACAGTCGGTTGTTGATCCGTACGTCCTTGCTTTCCTCATTGTTCTGTTCAACCTGACATGGCCCGTTCGTTTGGATTGCGAATAGATGGCATCGTTTTGACCCCTATCGGGCGCGACGCCGACGCGAAATTATCTGGCCTAAATGTCGCACCCGAAGGATTGTCGCCTAACTTCGGGGATCATGCGTATCATCAGGATTTTATGATGTGGTTTGTACATAATGCGAAGGAGAGAACGCTCGACGAATCGATTGCGCTGGGGTGAGTCGTTTGTATCGGCTTTTCTCAACAGCCTGTCCCTGGTTTGTTTCGATGTTGTTAACCGCGTTACTTTTGCAGGTCTGCAGTCGGTCTTAGGCTGCAAAAAGTCTATGATCTTGCTAACTCTGCGGTGCTCGAATTCAGGGTAGCTGCCTGATGGTGTTTACATTCCAACCAGTGATGCTAGTAACCAGGGTTGATATTGCAGAGCTTGATTTGTGGAGTAAGAAGAATAGATAAGAAGAATACTTAAGAGAAACCAACATCCTTTCATTTCAACCCCGTGCCATGTTGTCATGCTTGCAACTCAATTCAACGTCCGCGTCATCACTGAAATTCGGACGTCTTATTCATGCTTGCTTTAAATCACTGAGCCCAGAACATCCGTTCGATCGGCGGGACGCTCACATACTATCATTACATCGGTAGGTAAAAAAATCAATACTGATTTTCCACGACCTCAAGAAAACATCTTGAAGCGCTCTGGTAACACACTTACTCTCATTTTTGTCTGATTTTCATCTGTTCGTGTTGGGAGTACGGAAGACTCCCGATTTCTGATCCCCTTTTGCGCATCTAATGCAAAATTTGGTCACATTCCTCTGATATTTTGTTAGATCGCGAACAAACTGCCATCACAATCACCCTCGAGCTTTTCTCCTTAGTTAGAGTACATACTTTAAGAGCCATCTCGCATAATTTTTCAGGACTGTATTAATTAGAAAGACCCATAAAAGTTTTGCATTACAAAGTTCGTTTGCAGTACGGATGCCAATGATAAGTAGTAGCCGCGTAAGCTGTTGGCAAAACGTCCCGCAAGTCTAATAATTACTTCGCCTAGCCGGCCGCGGACTCGAAGGCTTGCCAACTTTCTGACATTTCCGATTGCGACAAGCATCCGGTGCATAAATTGTTGCTGACTGGTTCGAAGTGTGATGCTAGTGGAGTGTGTGAATGTGACGTACATACTGTATTAGCGATCGCACGGGTCGGAATTTTTTTTATTGCTCACTTCGTCCTGCCCACCTTGGTTTTCTCTTCTCCTCTCCTCCTCCTTGTAAAAATTACAATGCACGCTATCTCGTCTTCGTCGTCTCGGGCTGCACGTAGGGCAGCTGCTAAAGCCGCACGCCCTATTCTGGCCCGCGGAGCCCACAAGGAGATCAAGTTCTCCAACGACGGGCGAGCCAGCATACTCAAGGGTGTTGACGTCCTGGCCAGCGCTGTCAGCGTCACCCTCGGTCCCAAGGGTAAGTCTGCTTTCCACCCTTTCGTGAGCGTGTAGCGAACGACCCACTTTGTCTAGGTCGCAACGTCATAATCGAGCAGTCCTTTGGCGGTCCCAAAATTACCAAGGGTGAGTCCTCTGTCCACGCACGCGTCGTACACCCCTTTTTTTTTACTCACGAGACGGTTTTCTTTTCAGACGGTGTGACGGTCGCCAAGTCAATCACGCTCAAGGACAAGTTTGAGAACCTCGGTGCTCGGTGAGTCTTTTTTCCCTCTGTGGTTCGTTCGTACGCTTACGCGTCCCGCATGAAGTCTCGTTCAAGACGTGGCGCAAAAGACAAACGAAATTGCCGGTGACGGGACGACGACCGCGACCGTGTTGGCGCGTGCTATCTACTCAGAGGGCGTCAAGAACGTCGCTGCAGGGTGCAACCCCATGGACCTCCGCCGGGGGTCGCAAGCGGCCGTTGACCGTGTCGTCGAGTTCTTGTCAGCGAACACTAAAAAGGTGACGACGACGGCGGAGATTGCCCAGGTCGCGACCATCTCCGCCAACGGTGACACGCACGTCGGCAACCTGATTGCCCAGGCTATGGAAAAGGTCGGGAAAGAGGGCGTCATCACCGTCAAGGAGGGTCGCACGATTGAAGACGAGATCGAGATCACGGAAGGCATGCGGTTCGACCGTGGATTCATCAGCCCGTACTTTATCACGGACGTCAAGACGCAAAAGGTCGAGTTCGAGAAGCCGCTCATCTTGCTGAGCGAGAAGAAGATTTCTGTCTTGCAAGACATTCTTCCTTCATTGGAGGCGGCTGCGCAGTCGCGTCGTCCTCTGGTAATTATTGCCGAGGATGTTGATGGCGAGGCGTTGGCTGCTTGCATTCTCAACAAGTTGCGCGGTCAGCTCCAGGTCGTTGCAATCAAGGCGCCTGGCTTTGGTGACAACCGTAAATCGGTTCTCGGTGACCTTGCCATCCTCACGGGCGGTACTGTGTTTACGGACGAACTCGACATCAAGCTCGAAAAGGCTACGCCTGATCTCCTTGGGTCCACCGGCTCTATCACCGTCACGAAGGACGACACGATCGTTCTCAATGGCGATGGATCCAAGGATGCCATCCAGGCGCGTTGCGAACAGATCCGTGCTGTTCTCGCCGATCCCTCGACCAGCGAGTTCGACAAGACCAAGTTGCAGGAGCGGTTGGCCAAGTTGAGCGGTGGTGTTGCCGTTATCAAGGTTGGTGGCAGCAGTGAGGTCGAGGTTGGAGAGAAGAAGGATCGGTATGACGATGCCCTCAATGCCACACGAGCTGCTGTCGAGGAAGGTATCCTTCCTGGTGGTGGTGTCGCGCTTCTCAAGGCTTCGCTGGCACTGGCGACCAACACGCCTGGGTCGACGAACCCTCCGTCCAACCCAGATGCCAAGATCATTCCCACAGTCAACTTTGATCAGGACCTCGGTGTCAACATCATTCGCCGGGCACTCAGCCACCCCGCGCGTACTATTTTGACGAACGCGGGCGAGGAATCTTCGGTGATCGTTGGTACGCTTCTTGGTCAATATGGCGGCTCGGAGAACTTTGCGATGGGCTATGATGCGAGCAAGGGCGAATACGTGGACATGATCAAGGCTGGTATCGTCGACCCACTCAAGGTCGTGCGGACGGCTCTCGTGGACGCGTCTGGCGTTGCGAGCTTGCTGACGACGAGCGAGGCCTGTGTAGTGGAGGCTGAGGAGGAAAAGCCGGCTGGCCCACCCGGCATGGGAGGTATGGGAGGTATGGGCGGTATGGGCGGGTTCTAAGCTTCACCGATGCATACCCCGCTTTACTCTCTCGACGTCGCTGACAGGAGGTAGTCACTTGCATTTACCCCGCACAGCATTGCTCGCATATATAACGTAGTCATTGAATAGTTTTCATTACTCCATCTCAATCGCATCACCGCTCACACGTATGTTTGCCTGATCGGACGATTCGACCTTGGGGGCCCTTCATCAGTGCAGCATCCGTACGAGGCAACTCGAATTGTAAAACCTCCCCCACAATTGCTCTCACGCCACTTTGCTAAGTGCAACAAACATGTGCGGGAGATACGCACTGGGTCTACAGGTAATCTCACATCAAGTCAGATTATTCTTTTTACACAGATCATGTCTAGCATGCTCAGGTTCGCGGGTTACCCGGCTATCCCCACCTCGAGATTGGCGAGTGGGTCAACGAGATCGATTTCGTGGTTCGTCACATTATCCACTAGTCTCAAGAAGCCCTCTTCACTTCACGTTTGACGAAATAGCCCCGCTACAACATAGCACCGAACACGAACGCGCCCGTTATCAGACGATGTACCAGTGCGCCGGGTCCCGCAGTGACACACCCAGAATCCGATTCCAACGACCCCGCCTCCTCTGTTCTCATCATGCAAACCATGCGATGGGGAGTTCACTACGGCAAAGAACATTCCCAAGCGATCAACGCTCGCTCCGAAAACATTGTGGAAGGCATCGGCATGTGGAACAAATTCCGAGGAAAGAACCGCTGTATAATCGTCTGCCAAGGGTACAGTATCACCGTTTCATATAATTACCGACCAAGGGTCTCAATAGATGCGTGACAGATATTATGAGTGGCAGACGAAGGGGATGGAGAAGCTGCCACATTTTATCAAGCACTCCAACGGCAACGTGATGCTGATGGCCGGTTTGTATGACGAAGCGATCGACAAAAGTATATGTCGCCTTTCTCTCTGCTTTTTTTGTGCTCTATGTTCAGTGTGTCTCCTAGGTCAGTCCCAACCAACGTACACGTTTGCGATTGTCACTACCAACGCGAGCAAACCCCTGAGTTGGTTACACGACCGACAACCGGTCGTTCTTTCCTCTGAAAACGAGATCAACCGTTGGCTAGATACCTCTTCGCAGTCCTGGTCGTCTGATCTCTCTCGTCTGCTTCACCCTTGGAAGGACAGTGAGGCCCCACTACAATGGTCCGTGCTCGGTCCCATACTCAGTATGCTGCTTCTCTTCACTGCAGTCTAGTTATCAAGTCGCAAAGGAAGTCGGCAAGGTCGGCACGGAGTCTGCTACATTTATCGAGCCTATCACCAACCGAAAAGACGGCATCATGGCCATGTTCGCCAAGCAAAGGTCAAAACAGGCCGAGTCTTCTGTGAAACGCAAACGTAGTGCTTCACCGATCCCTTCATTATCTACTCCTAAGAAAGCACAAAGAATCAAGGCGGAAGAGGACGGAGAGAAAAAGGTGAAACCGGTGTAATCGGCATGTCGAATGTGTTTGTTGTCCGGGTTCTCTGGCATCAGACTGGTCGAGTATCAGTCTTATGAGATATTGTACAATCTTCGAAATGCACCTTCTTGTCGTTCATCATCACGAGTGACAACCTTCATTGTGCTGCAGTGGTGAGTTTTATTGGCAAGATAAATGAAAACGCGTGTCGTGGCTGGTTCAAGCACGACTGAGGGCAGCACATCCCACAGGACCAACTCCGAAGCAGTGTGGGTGGTCTAGGGAAGCGCGAAGCGCGACCCTAGAGCTACCAATCTTAAGCCCTATCAGTTGGCCAGGTCACAGAGGCAGTAGTGGCATGTGAGGGCGCGACCGTGACCCTGGATAGATTGGTTACAATTGGGGTAATAACGAGTGGGGAGGAGGGAAACTTCCTGCTCGTTCGAAGATGGTGGCGGAGGGGAAAGGAAGGTGGGTGATTCCCACAGGTTAATCGGGCAGGGAGGACCCTCTCGGGATACCCAATCGACTCGTTGCCATGCGGCACCCACGTTAGTTCATACCAACGTGAGGTCCTCGCCATCCCGAGGATTCGGCTGAATGACACAGATCTGAGATCCCGAGATGGCCTGCATTGAGAATGATTGATCCCGACAGGCTGCCTTTGAAACTTTGTCGGACTTGATCGAATCCGAGTCCTGAGTGAGTCGCGTCCTGTGCAGAACGCCGCATCGATGTTCATTGATCTGGATTCGACATTAGCCACTTACATAATAAAGCTCGCAGCCGATACAGCATTTCAAGGAGTCCCTCGAGTGGGAGAACCGAGTCCGTCACGCGCGGAACTGCAGCAAGTGCGGCCATCACTGGCACCACGTAAGTAAATTGAATGGCTGGAGCGGCGCCAATCTGCTAGTTTTGACAGTACCGCACAGGATGTGGTATGCGCCACTGGCACATCAGCCCGTCACGACTCACGAACTGCCTCCGAAGTGTTTTACAAGGGACAACCCAGCGTGTCTACCTCAAAACACGGGGACCGGACGAACTTAAATAACTGCCCTTGCGAGTAATCGTTAAACCACGATGCTCGGAGCGAGAAAGTTGCCGGCCTTCTGGTTAAATACCATCGCTGCTGTTCCGAGTCTTGCAAAGACCCGCCCTCGATGTCTTCATCCACAGTGTTGGGCGACAAACTTTGGACACACACACCTCCTCAGGAAACCTTCAACGCTCCAAGAGACACCAAGTCATCCTATGAGGAAATTTTCATTGGTGTATGGCGCGTCCTGATCTTGAAGGATCCTGGTTCCTCAATGTTCAATTTTGGATGGGAGAACTTCTTGGCCTTTCCGCTGCTGCGCCGTGCTGTCTACGATGTCTACGCCATCAGTCCTCTTTTGTTTACGGTTTACATTTTAGAGCAGTTGTGGTTTGCTATTGAGTCACCACTCTCGCTTTATCTGACTAATTGGCTTTTCTTTTCTGTAAGTGATCTGGGCCATCCAATGTCACTACTACACAACTGATTTTCCTCTTCCTAGATCGAGAAGCGGATATTAGGAAGCTCGGTTGATGATGCGATGTCCTTTGATTTGTACATGGCAGCGACATACCAAGTCGCCTGTTCTGTGTTCAGCGCCTATATGAAATGGTTATCGTCAGTCCACGGTACTATCTATTGAATGCTTCCATACTTATCTTCAACAGACGACGGAACCAAGATGCATACTTATCACGCATTAAATACGAATTCCAAGCTCGTGTTTTCTCCGGTGAGTGCTTGGATCACTCTGGCTCCGAAGTATCTGTGTAGTCTAAGATAAATGTAGCCAATGTGGTTTGTGATCTACCAACCTCACAGGGTGAATTTTTATACCTCCATCAACTGTCGACATGAGGCTCAAGTTTTCCTAGACTTTCCATCCGACGTCGATGCTGAAAGTGTATTCTATTGTCTGGATAGAGGAACCATGCTCATAAAGGGTGCAATCTCTTTTATTTTGCACCTCCAACTCATCGTGCATGTCATCGGGAATGGCCTCACTGATGGAGGTCCTTTGTTTATCGCTCTTTGTATATTTCCGCCCTTGGCAAGATACTTTGAGCGGTCCGGTGAGCTCTGGACAAGAGGTGAGATGGTCTAATGTATGGGATTCTCTCCTCTCTAACTGGCCCATTCGTGTCGTGGGGATCAGCCTATGTAGTCGATGTGGCGAACAAGTTTTTCATCCGCAAGTCTGCATTGGAAAAGTTCGCCGAGGCTGAGCTGAAACAGGAGGTTATGGCGGGCGGCACAAGCGAGTTTCTGATGAATGGTAATCCTTTGCTTTTTCAGTTGCTTTCCTGTGCACGATTGACAACGACTTCGTGACATGCATCAGAGTATCGCAAGGCAAAAGACGGTCTCGGAAATGTCTCCGATGCCGTACCCGAATTATTGTACTCTCAGCAACGCAAGGCATTATCAAATGTTATCACATCGCTTTGCTCAGATAGTCCGGCGGTGAGGCTCGCGATCCGCTGCAACGAACGCTATCCTGATCTCCAGTTTTAAAGCTTTACTTTGCTCTCCTGGTGTTGATCAGTCCTTCTAAGCTGTCCATCGCCCAGCTTGCTGCACTCAACCAAACGTCGACTTCGCTAAATTACACGTTCGCGAACATGGGATGTGCTATGGACATTTGGCCGGGCTTGTTTTTACGCATGGGGAGTTTGTATGCAGCGCTGGATACAAATAATAAGATGAAAGACGGCGAAACGCCTTTCCCGCGTCCTGGTTACGAGTCCAGCGCAGGCATGAGTATCCAAGTCAGGTAAGTAAATCGATCTAGGTCTCGTCGAAAAGGCTCGTACAAAACATTTCCTCTTGCAGCGACGTGTCTTTCTCTTATCCAAACAGCAAGTCCGATCACGACGCCCTCTCTGGCGTCACCTTCACCATCCAGCCAGGTCAGCTCGTCGTTATCGTCGGCACCAATGGAAGCGGAAAATCCACGATTATCAAGCTGTTGAGTCGATTTTACGATCGCACATCGGGGAGTATACGGATAGATGGGATACCGATCGAAGAGTACAGGATGGACGAGCTGCGGAAGGGGATCGCGATGCTCACGCAAGAGCACCGACTGTTTCCTCTCTCCCTCGAGGAGAACGTCAAACTTGGCTCGGCAGAGCCAGAGGCGATGGATGACCGGGGGACAATCGAGGAGTCGGTGTCGGCCGCGGGCGCGGAAGGAATAGTGAAGAACTTTTCAAGTGGGTATGATACGGTGCTGGAGCCCGTCAAGAAAGGCTACGTGAGCTTTTGGGGTCAAGGAAACAAGGATCTGGAAGCCATGCAAAAGAAACTGAATAAATCGATCAATATTTCGGGTGAGCGGCTCCCGCAATGAATTTTCTTTTCTTGCTTTCTTCCGAAACTCAACGTCATTCAACTCTGCAGGGGGCGAAAAACAAAAGCTCGTCGCGTAAGTCTGCAATGGCTCGAAATTCACGCCGGCGTTCTGATGCATCGACCGATACGCATCCAGCGCGCGCACGTTCATGCGGCTCTTAACTTCGTCCGCGTTGAAATTGGTCACTGTAGATGAGCCGAGCTCGGCGCTCGATCCCGAGGCCGAGTATCGACTGTTCGCCAACCTCAGGCAGGGAAGAAAGGGGCGGACGATGATCTTCGTGACTCATCGGTTCGGACACTTGACCAAGCATGCGGATCTCATCATGTGAGTCCTCCTTCGTTCCCCAATATTGCGACGAGCATTGACTATAGTACATATAACTTAGCTGTATGAAAGAGGGTGCTGTCGTCGAAACTGGCACCCATGTGGATTTGTTGTCAAAGGAAGGGGAATATGCGCGGTTGTACAACGTGCAGGCGCAGGCGTTCACGACTACATGAGTATGCGAACAGATTATCGTTGACAAACATTTCAAATCCAATCCGAACTGACGACACGTACATATATGTAAAGCCATAGGAGATCATTGCAATTCATTAACATGAGTTTACTTGAAGTACGGATATTATGTCGGTTTACAACAACCACCCAGGAGGTAACGCAGAGAGAGTAGAAAGGCCGAGCTTTCAAGGGCCATTTATAGCGGAGCGGACTGTGTCCTCTAGAATGTGGTAAGCCTTCAAGTTGTGGTGGGGCCGAGATCTTCGTTCCGTCTATCTCTCAATATTACTGGGGAGGGTAATGGCGGGCCGAGACATCAGTGCGCATCAGGAGAAGTTAGGAGTTCGAGAGCTTAACCCGCCCTCTTAGTAGTCGTAAATATTCTCGTCGTAACAATACATGTGAATTATCAGTACAATGCGCCGTCGGGTCAGTGACCACGGCCCATGATGTCTTCTATATAAGCCAGGTCCTTGATCATGTGGTCGTGAACGCCTGCGCTTGCACGTTATACAACCGCGCATATTCCCCATCCCTTTCCAACAAATTTACATGAGTGCCGGTTTCGACGACAGTACCCCCTTTCATGCAACTATAGAACAAAAAGAAAGATCAGTGATCACGGATATACGGACTCATCAGTAGTCAGTGAAGACATACATAATGAGGTCTGCATGTTTCGTCAAGTGTCCGAACCGATGTGTCACAAAGATCATCGTCCGCCCATTTCTTTGCTTCCTCAGGTTGGCAAAGAGGCGGTACTCGGCCTCGGGATCGAGTGCCGAGCTTGGCTCATCTACAGTGACCAGCTTCAACGCGGATGAGGTGAAAAGTCGCATGAATGTGCGCGCGCTACATGTCATCAACCGATCAGACGCTGTCGTGAGATTCTGACCAACGGTGCAGAGAAGCCATAGACATACGCAACGAGCTTTTGTTTTTCTCCACCTGAAGAATCGAGGAGGATGAGTTTCAAGAACAAAGAAGAAGAGGAATCGAGCGAACTTACCCGAAATATTTGTCGATTTCTCCAGCTTCTTTTGCATGGCTTCTAGATTCTTGTTCCCTCGACCCGTATAGCTCACGTAGCCTTTCCTGACAGGCTCCAGCACAGTATCGTACCCGCTTGAAAAGTTCTTTACTATGCCTTCCGCGCCCGCTGCCAACACTGACTGCTCGATTTTTTCCTGATCGTCCATCTCTTCTGCCTTAGCCGAGCCAAGTTTGACATTCTCCTCGAGGGAAAGAGGAAACAGTCGGTGCTCTTGCGTGAGCATCGCGATCCCATTCCGCAGCTTGTCCATCCTGTATTCCTCGATCGGTATCCCATCTATCCGTATACTCCCCGATGTGCGATCGTAAAATCGACTCAACATCTTGATGACCGTAGACTTCCCACTTCCATTGGCGCCGACGATGACGACGAGTTGACCTGGCTGGATGGTGAAGGTGACGCCAGAGAGTGCGTCACGCTCGGACTTGCTGTTTGGATAGGAGAACGACACATCACTAGGAGGACAGATGTATCTATTCCAGAAGTTTCAACAGGAAGTTATTGGATTCACTTACCTGACTTCGATGCCCATGCCTTTTCTGGACTCGTAACCCGGACGCGGGAACGGCATTTCTCCGTCTTTCATTTTGTTCTTGGTATCCAGAACGGCGTACAGATTGCTCATACGCGAAAACATGGAAGGCCAAAGGTTCATAGCCCAACCTATACTCGAGAAGGTGAACCGTAGCGATGCCGAAGTTTGGGTGAGCGCAGCAAGCTGGGCGATGGACAGCTTGGAAGGGTCGATCAAGGCCAGGAGAGCAAAGTAGAGCTTTTGAACTGGTAGTCAGCATCGCGTTACTCCAGCGGAAATGCGAACCTTACAGTCGGACCATCTGAGCAAAACGACATGATGATATCCAATAGTGCTTCATGCCCCTGGGAGTATAGTAGCTCGGGTGGAGTATCAGGAGTATCTCCAAGGCCATCTTTTGCCTTGTGATACTCTAATATTGAGTGGTCGTGTCATCAGCTGTGGGGATGCAACAAAAAAAAACTAGACTAGCTACCGTTGATCAGAAATTTACTTATACCTCCGGCAATAATCTCCTGTTTCAGCTCAGGCTCAGCGAACTCTTCCAATGCCGACTTGCGGATATAATACTTGTTCGCCGCATCAACTACAAAGGCTGACCATCGCCACAAGAATAAGTTAGTCAGAGGAGGGAAGCTGATTCCTTCTAACCATCTTACCTCTTGACCAGAGACTCTTGGACTGAAACCGTCTCACCAACGGGGGAAACATGCAAATAGCAATGAATATTGGACCTCCGTCGTTGAGTCCCTTTCCGATGACATGTATGACGAGTTGGAGATGCAAAAGAAAAGAGATTACACTCTTCATTAGCGTGGTTCCTTTCTCCAAACATTCATATGCACTTTCAGCGTCGACGTTGGATGGAAAGTCTGGAAAAACTTGAGCCACAGGTTGACAGTGAATGAATGCATAAATATTCACCTTGAGAGGTTGGCAGATCGCAAGCCAAGTTGGCTGAATTCATCCCAAGTCACATCAGATGCTTTCGAGGCTAGAATCATCCAAGTACTCGCCAGAGAAAACACGAGCTTGGAATTCATATTTAACGCACGAGGAATATGCGTTTTCATGTTGTTGTCTGTTGAAAACATAAATAAATGAATATTATAAGGGAAATTAATCTCATAAACATGTAATTGCGCGCACTCACGATGACCATCGCATATATGTCTCGAACACAGAAGAGACGATTCTGTATACCACTGCCCAGTATAAGTCGGAGGTTACTTGATCATCAGCAAAGCCTCCCAAAATCCTCTTCTCTATCTGGTGATCAAAGTTAGCACGAACATCGGAGAGCCTAAGGCACTCACAAGAAAGAACAGCCTATTAGTTAAGTAGAGCGAAAGTGGTGACTCCGCGGCAGACCACAACTGATACACAATGTGAAGGATAAACAGGCGAGGGCTGATGGTATAGACATCATAGATGGCACGGCGGAGCAGCGGTAAAGTCGAGGAGAAGTTCTCCCATCGGAAGTTGAACATCGAGAAACTTTGATCCTTCAAGATCAGAACGCGCCATACACCAAGCATGAGTTCCTCATAAGATAACATGTCATCGTCACTTGGAGCGTTCGGGGATTCTTGTGAAGGAGAACCTGTTGAGCACTTCTCATCCTCGCCCTTGGACATGGTGACTCCTTGAGTCTAGTGTATACGGGGCTCGAAAACAGCGAGGGCATTTTATCAGGGCGCCGGCAACTTTTTTTCTCCCGGGTATCGTAATTGGATGCTCCTGCATGTGAACTGTTAGCATGCCTGCTGTGTTGAGCACGAACCTCGGCCTTGCCATCAACATGATCACTATTCAAATTGCACTCCCACTGTTGTATTATCTCGATATGTGGCTTGCTATTGAGAATTCGGTATGCGGACGATTCGTCCACCTTAGAGTCTCGACCTGTGTGAGGAAAGACTCGAAAGATTCGGTTTGGAGCGCCAACTTCCCGACCGCTTGCCTCGGAAATGAAGGTGAACTGTTCACATGGACTCGACGGCTAGCTTGCCGAGAAAAACATGTGTCCTGTGCAGAACGAGTCAGAGTGTTGATTTATAGATAGATTGATATAGATGCAGTGCTCAGCGCTCAGCGCTCAGCCAAGGAACAGTTACCCATGAGCGCTTGAGCTCGGAAGAGGAGACTTGCCGCACTGCTAGCGTGTCAAATTGTGGGAACATTGAAGACTCCGTTTCAAATTGGCAAGCCGGAAAAAGACTGCTACTAGTGGACCTTGGCCTTTCCAGCGCGGTGCGGCGCGGACGAGATCGAGATCCACGAGCCGAAACCGACGGCTAGTACCCTGAATCTTCCTTCAATGAATCTTCAAATTTGCCTCGTCACAAGTCTCTCGGGCGCTCTTGCTCTCTTTTCGGCATTGGCTCTCAGGCTGTCTCACTGCAAGGTTTGTTATTTGCAATACTAATCCACCTCTACGACGAATACTACGGTGATGCCATCCGAGCCGCAATGAACTTCGGCGCACGACTAACAACAGCAAAAACAACTTGAAAGCATTGATATGTATGTAGGCACAGTTTCATCGTCCACATAACTCACCGTGCATTCTCACCGAGCGTGTGATGAGAGGACATCCCACACCCGTAGCCCTGTACCGTAGTACTTCCATCTAGTGACCACTCTGTGGTAACGGCTTGAGCCCTCGAATCGTGTGATGATACCCTTTCATGTGAGATTAGCCTGAAGAAGCGCCGGCCGTCCGAGTGCTACCTAGTGACGCTCCACGATCGCTCTGAGTCTCACACCACAGGCAAGCAAGACATTTTGCGAAGCAACAAACATATGCGGGAGATACGCACTGGGTCTACAGGTGAGTCATTGACAGGCAACTTAACATCAGGTCAGACTATTCTTTTTACACAGATCATGTCTAGATGCTAAGCCAGGTAACCAGCGAACCTGAGCATGCTAGAGTCTAGCATGCTCAGGTTCGCTGGTTACCTGGCTATCCCCACCTCGGGGGTCAACGAGATCGATTTCGTGGTTCGTCGCATCACCCCCGAGTCTCAACTGGCCCTCTTCACTTCACATTTGACGAAATAGCCCCGAATACGAACGCGCCGGTTATCATACCACCGCAGCGACACCTCTTTTCTCACCATGCAAACCATGCGATGGGAGTTCACTACGGCAAAGAACATTCCCAGGTGATAAATGCTCGCTCCGAAAACATTGTGGAAGGCATCGACATGTGTAACAAATTCCGAGGAAAGAACCGCTGTATCAGTGTATCATGTTTCTTTGGCACGACGGGACGCGACGGTGGTCGATGACAGGTTCGTCTCGTCGAGGTGAGCGTCCGCCCCTCCTCCGTGGGGAGCCTGAGGGGATCAGCGCGGGTCGTCGTCGGAACCGATCGCCATCCTGGTCGCGTGATCGCGTCCGTCATGTCTCGTCCCGTTACGTGCGTTGGCGCGTTCGGGCGTGCTCGGGTGGTAGGGAGGGACTGACCCCGTCTCGTTCTTGTGTCGCAGCCGTACTTCCGGTAGACCTTATCACGCGTCACGCGATCTGCTGGTACGGTAGTGTCAACCAGTTTGCGCGGTCCAAGCTCAAGTTTCCTTTACAAGTCACCACGCTGCCACACTCGACCTAGAGCTGGTATCACGAGTGGCAGGGAGAAGGGATCAACGTTTCCACGTTTCAGCTGGAGACGTAGTTCAGGCGGCGGAGAACAGAAAATGGTATAAAACCCATGTTGGACTGCAGGCTTCCAGTCCCTCGGTCCTTTATCTCCGTTTTTCGTGCAGAGCTGCTGAGTGAGTAACGACTCACCGGCGAACATCTTTACTACTATGGCCCTGTTGTTGACCCTCCTGTTATCACAAATGCAGCGTTTCACAAACAACCATTTCCCTGAAACGCCCATCAATTAGCCCATGAAGTTTTGCATTATCATCGCTTGCCTCATCGCCGTAGCGGCACCCGCGCTGGCAACTGGATCAGCGGTGAGAGGTTTTGTTCTAATGCGCATCCTCATAGTTTTAGTATGTGGTCGTTGTAGAAAAGGGCCGCCGATGGCGGTGGACAGCAGCCGAATTATGGGAGATTATATTTGCAGGACCTGTTAGCACTGTGGGCTAGCAAGGCTTTGCCAGGTTACCACAACCTTGCTAGGTCTTTTGAGGCTACGCTCTCGTCTCGCAAGACTTCACAAGGCCTTGCAAACCTCGTGTACTTTGCCCAAGTTGGAATAGTAGGGCAAAATATATGCATCAAGGTCACGGTGGGATCGAACACTGAACCGCAGAATCGTTAGTCCAAACAACTGACTTGTCAAAATGGTACATTGGGGGGGGGGCATCTTGATATTGGAAAGTCCGGCGCTATTGTAGTCCGGCGTTTGCAGCCAGGCGACTGACCGGCGATCATTGCCAAAAAAAAAACACTCAATCAGATTATCTGATCGAGTCGGTGCCAGTGTATCATTGATCCGAATTCGAGTTGTCTAGCTTATGCAATGGGCCAACTCGAGTCACTGGCACAGGATGTGGTACTATGCATCATGACTTGGACTCCAGGGACAACACAGCGTGTCTACCTCGAGACACGGAGACCGAGCCGAGCCGAACCCAATAACCGCCTTGTGAGTAGTAGTCGTCAGTTAAATCACGAAGCTCGGAGCGAGGAATTCATCCACAGTATTGGGCGACTTGAAACTATGGACTTGGCACACTCCAATTCCTCAGGAAACCCTCAATGCTCCAAGGGACACCAAGTTATCCTATGAGGAATTTTCCATTGCGCGTCCTGATTATGAAGGATCTGATATGGTTTCTCAATGTTCAAGTTTGCACGCGAGGACTTCTTTGCCGCTTTCTTCTGCCACTGCGCCGTGCCATCTAGTACGACTCGGATGTCTATACCATCGGTCCTCATTTGTTTTCGGTTTACATTTTATAGCAGCTGTGGTTTGCGTCACCAGACTCACCACTCTCGCTTTATTTGCTACGAGTCTCGCTCTTTCTTCGGCCTTGGCGAAAGGGACAGCAGATGGAAACATGTCAGGGTGCAGGACCAGCCCACTGCCAGTGTACTAGACAGGCTGTCCCTGCCAGTGCCAGTGAGGCCCGAGGGTTTGAGGCGCATCTGGAAAAAAAACATTAGCTATGGAGTGCTACATAGCATCTATTGACCTGTTAGACCCCATAGTCTTCCCCCTTCTATGTAGTACATCAGCATTTTGACACCTTACTTATTTTACACTTACGACTTATTGTCTACTTATGTCTACTTATCGGACCCTTTACCATTTGCCGAGCAACAAATAACGTTTCAAGTTACGTTCAAGTGTAAGCGGTGTTCCTGATGTTGAACGAGCACTATTTAGTAGCTCTGAGCGCTCTATAATTAGATAATAACGACTTAGTAGATAGTAGATTACATAATCTTTCTTTGTCGTATATAATATTCAGACCCAGCGTCTGAGTTCTAATAACATCTTGTTCTCTTACCACAACGTTCGATAACATCTCAACGCTGACACCTGGTGAGTACCGGTAGTCCTCTACCTCGGTAGTCTACGGTTTCTACACCAGTTACGCCAGAAAGGGAGCGCCACCCCACTCAGGCGAAAAGGCTCGCATGCGTCGAAAAAAGCTTGGATGTCTGCCTCAAGGTGCAACACGGATTGAAGCTGGTTTAATGTTAACGCAGCAGTACGTGGTGGGTGCCTATCCCGGTCCCCGAATTCCTTGCTTGAAGCTGTGGTGACTGGGGATGTTTGTCCTCGTACGCAAGCGATCAGGCAGGCTTCCGGGGTATCGAGAATGTATGAAGCCAGTACCGTGTAACAATAGCGTAGATCTCCCAACGGGTCAGACATTGTGCACCCGTATTGTGCTGCAAGTTTGAGCGGTTGAAGAATTATGTCGAGACATTCGTGAAAGAGTCGGGCATCAAGCAGTGAACGCATTCTAGGGGTATCATGAAGGAACTCGGGGATTGGCATCAATGCCAGCAGTAGGAACGCATGCGATGTGGCCTTGTTCCGGACATCCATTTTGACGTTGGCTAGACTAATTAACAACGGATGCGCAACCTTGCCTCCACAAATGTTGGTGATGTGTGTTTTATCCGACGACAAGATAACATCACATAATGTGGCACCAACAGGGATTTTTTCCTACATAAGCACTCAGTTCACGAAGCTTCGGCTGAGTGGGGGTCCTTACCTGCATTTCCCAGCACCCATCACTACTCATCCACTCATCATATACCCTCACGTCACGCTCCGCAGAGGTATACCTGCGATATGGAACGTAATTCATTTTGTCCACGAATAATGGGTGGTTGAACAACGATTTGACGCAGTCAAGAGCGTCACGATAATACAGACGAACTGGTTCCTTCGTGGGATAAGCGGTGGGGATGATCCTGTAGGACCAATCCAGACTAGATGGCAGAGATTCGGCACGGGAACGCAACTCCCGTGCTGTCCAAAAGGAGAGGGGCAGCATTTTGGTCTAGGACGCGATTAGTAGGAGGTAGACACAACATTTGATCCACATACAACATCCAAAGATAAGTACTCATCGATAGAGCGCATACTAAGTCCTGACTTCAAAAGGAAGTTTGCTGTCATCTAGTCATTGGCATCGGCGAAAGGGTAATAGACATTTTGAAGGCGATACGCTGAATATTGGTCCTGGTCGAATTTATCGAGGAATGTTTCTCCAGCTCCATAAACAGCTGATGCGCCTTCGTAATAGTCGGTCACCCAGCCGCGTGAGTTTGGGGCGTCTTCAAGAATAGGATCCGCATCCACCATGTCGGCATTCTCGTCTGCGACTGCTGCAAAGCCAGGCTGATGGTCCAACGCCAAGTCGGGCACGGGTTCATCGAATTGGTCTGGAGGAGGAACGAAGAACGGGGACGTTGAACGAGCGGGAGATGGTATGTGAAGTTCAGGAGCGGGAACCTTAGGAACTTCGAGCCGATATGGATAGTTAGCGTCATGACACCTAGAACGGGGCTGCTGGAGATGTTGCGTGACGCCCCCCAACGTCGGAAACTGTTTGAGACACCTAGGGCAGTTATGCATCGAAAGCGAGAGAAGCAAGACGTGGCACCATGCTAGAATGCAACATGTGTTCGGCTGTGCACGTAGTGATGTACATTGTCAATTAGACCGTCCACCACAAGTTCAAGACCCTACGCTCCTCACCTGCTCTGCCCTGCCTCGCACGCCGTTCTCACACCTCGGGAGACTCTATGGACGTGACTGGACTCGGGAGCGAGAAAATTGATCCTTTGAAGTTTTGAGCAGCGTCATCAGCCCATCTGTCCATTTCAAACAGATGACAACGGGCTTGGTCAGATCTGCAGGGATGCAATATTGAGGAACGACGGTAAGATCAGTATGAAGAGGCTCATAACACTCATGGTTAACTTTTCTCTAAGATCACTGATCGCAGACCCTGCACATGAGCTGTGCAATCCCACCCTTCTGTCGAGTCTACGACTTGCCGTGGCTACAGAACGGACATCATGATGTGAACTCGGTGTCTGTGGCGGCTTCATGGCAGTTTCATTCAAGCTCTGGAAGAGATACCTATGCTTGAAGGACGCGGCGACTAGGTTCAATGACCAGTACAAGCCCGCTGCCCTCATACGGGCAGTGCCTCCAAAACCTGTGTTCCCCGCTCCCCCAACCCTTCTGCTGCATACGTGACGTCTCACACTACCCCTGATACCCCTTCACCATCGTACTCACCATCGAAATCTCCAGCGTCGTCCTCCCCCTACCCCTCCTCGTATCGAGGATCTCGCAGTCAAGATCGTCTCGGGATCATCACTAGGTTCGCACTTATTGCACACTCGCCCTTATCTCGAGTCGCTGACCACATATTTAAGGACTTATCTTGACCTCTTAAAAATCTAAAAACTTAATCTCGTTGACCGTGACGTGGCTGGGTCAGAGAATCATATAGGTCACTCCGGAGCCGGGAATAGCATTATCGATCAGAGTCTCTTGACTCTCGGACGCATCGTCGATGCTCTTGTCGATCACTCACCACACATGCCGTATAGAGAGCTCAAACTCATCGTCTTCTGCAAGACTCGTCGAGGGGCCGCACGAAGACTTTCCCCGTTATAATTATCTCCAACATGGAGGAGACATTTTCGACCCTTGATTACGATTCAAGCCGGATCCCTACACAACAAGTCCAAAACCAATCAAGGACAGCGCGAAATTCTCTCAGAGGAATAGGTTGCCGAAATCGAGAGAATTGAAGCAGACGTTCTAGCAGGCCGGAGGGATTTTTGTTATCCAAAGAGACATGGAACCAGTTGAGCGCTGAGCAAGAACCCTGGCAGACAGAAGTGAAGAAGGTGGTGGAGGTCAGAGAGAGTCAGCTATGGAGTGTGCAGGGAAGAGTTCGAACAAAGTATAACATCATTGATGAAAAGAGACGGGGGGGGGGAGGAGAACTTGATGTGAAGGGGTCAACTCAAGGGGGCGAAGAGCATCTTGGAAGAAGAAGGCATTGTTCGGGAGGCTCCCCCTCCCCCTCGGCATCACCACCTTCATCATTCCATTGCCCTGATCAGTGATCTATATGCACACGCGTTCGCATCACGACACACAGCTCACCTCGCTTCTCCTGCATTCCCACCACAATGCATACGGTCCGATCACAGAAATGATCATTTCATTATCGGTATGCTGATGCTGGCACTACAAGACGGCGACTGATTTGATGGCGTGCCACTCACTATCGCTCTCCTCACCCTACTCCTATCGTACGTCACACCATGCCATGCGATGTGGCACGACGACGCGACAGTACACCTCCCGTGACGACGGTGCAACGGTGTGCCAGTGTGCCCACTACATGATGATGATGTACAACGCAGTACATTGTACTGGTACCACCGCGACCCAACACGACGACACGATTCGTGCCGTGACGCGTCGATGCTCGTTCAAACGTTCACCTCCTGCTCACAGAGGCCGTACTGTACCCGTGATAATCCCTGTGCGTCGGAGTCGATACGATTTTGTACGATGTAATGCAGGCCTCATTGAATAGGATTTCCAACTCCGAGTCGCTAATTTCGACAGCAAGCCCATTCAATATTCAACAATCTATTTTCCTCTCTCTTCGAATCGCCAGCATGGAAAATCATGATGGCTATCCCACCTCAGACGCGTCCTACGACTCAGGAGGTATCCAAGAAAATGTGGCAAAGAGCCGCTCCGGCGTTAATTCTGAGTCTCTTCGCAGCCTCAGCGTTGTTCCTGGGACGCCCAACGCAGATACACCGGAATTTTTCCCTTCCTCGGATCCCCCTCAGGCATGTGTGCAACCTTTCCCTAACGCTCGGCAGGCTCACCGGGCTGGAGCTGCCCTGGTCGGTACTCCCAGTGCTGTCGGTGCCATTCAAGTACGGAAGTCATCCACTATGTCACAATTCATGACGCCCGCGCCTATCAGAAGCTCACCGTTGGCAATGCAGGACTCTGTGGTGTCGAGATGTGTCACAAAAGTAAATCGTTGTCTGACGATTACACTGCGCTGTACTAACTCAAACTTTAGAAGTCAACTAGCGAACAAGAGGAGTCGGCAGATGCTGAGCAAATGGAATTTGAAGCGGAAGATGCACAACTGGTGCTCGAGGTTGCAAGATTGCGCCGCGCTGTGTGCCAGCTCGAGCAAGAACTGGCCGAGACCAAGGGCGAGGAGAATCTCGCTCTCTGCAATATATACAAGCATTGTTGAGAATCATAGATTCATTTTTGTGTCCATACTATGATTCCTAGTAGCGTTATTCTAACGTTACTGACTAGTTACCTAGTGTGACTTAGTCGTGACTCATTCGTGACTCACTATTGTGACTCATTCGATATGACTCACTTATCACTTATCTCTCTTATCT